>JARJLF010001429.1:0-78451 GCA_029378395.1 Mycena leptocephala | reverse complement strand
GACGCTAGAAGACGCTGGTGCCCCTTGCAGACTCCCAACTAAACTACGTGAACCTTCAACTTCGGTGAACGATAAAGATGTGAAGAGTCCGCGCCATTCTCGTCACTTCGTTACTTCGCTTAGCGCTGCGAAAGTTCGTAACTTTGATGGAATTCGTGAAAGTTCGTGAGTTTGATGGCTTTCTGTGAAAGTTCGTGAGTTGGTATTCCAACCTTTTCAAACGGCGACTCCTCGGCACATCACGGAGTGATGTGCATCAACAGCTTGCCGAGGTTGGCCGGTTAGGTTCCGGTTAGCTGGTTAGGGGTTGGAGGTTAGAGGTTTGGGTTAGGGGGTTACGGTTAGAGGTTAGTGGTTAGAGGTTAGGGTTAGAGGTTAGTGTTAGGCCAGGGTATCAATATAAAAAAACGGGGGAGAAGGAAATGATGGCCAGATTGATGCGTCTGATTTGTGTGGTTTGTTCACCTCACGAACTTTCCTGGGAATTCACCAAACTGACGAGGTTTCAGAGGTTGCCATCAAAGTGACGAACTTTCGCGAGTTTAAGCGAAGTGACGAGGGTGACTACTACCCGGATGTGAAGTGTGAGGTGTAAAGAGCATCAGGAGGACGTGCAAAGAGAGGTAGACGGGGAACGGGTGCTGTGGTACCGTAGAGAGGAAACTCTGTCCATCTGATCAACGATCATTTGAGTGGCTCAACTTTGTCAGCTTTGGGTGGAAATCAAGTTGAGATCGGATTAGGAAAATTTCACAAAAACTGAACCGCAACGCAAAAAAAAAAGTACGCTATAAAGTAAAATCCGGATTCCTTTCCCCTGGATGCACCCAATTGAAGGCGCCCTTTGGGTGGCCCAATACATTTGAATTTGGCGATGCTACCGCGGCGTGTTAATTGTGGTTACCAGTCTGAAAGAATGCTCTTCAAAATCGTTTCACTCCCCAATCACCATCTGCAGCCCATGTTTCAAACAAGCCAAGCCCTTTCATTATCTAAACATCAAATTTCGGGGGTACAACGGGGACCGTGTTCAACGATATCCATGATGGTTCGTGTTGAATCCGTCGCCTTCATTTTGTGACTGGTCAATATTTACCTTGATTTCAGTCTGAAATTTCTTGTACACCACCAATCCAGTCTAAGAACACACCATATACAGCTAGCATCCCATCATACAAATAAAAATCAGCGGTGGATGGATCATTGAGGCTATCAGCACCACCTATCTTCGGGCCGACGGGAGTAACATGACTATCCAGCGTGGCTCTAGCATCCCCCCTTGGAAGCCCAAGTTGGACGCTCATCGATCTCGGCAGTAAGAAATCCAGTCCGCTTGCCGTCCAAGTGATTTACCGCTGTCTACAATGGGAGATCATCTCTCAGATTTGCCATCAGAATCGTAGGGGTGGGTTTTATTTCGTTTTGTCTCCTCACGATCGTTCACTGCATTGAAGCCAATCGGAGGCGAGAACAGTACTGCTGAGGGAAAATTCTGGTCTGTCACAGACCCCATGTGCCTCGCTGGTTTTCACACTCCTGGCAGTACTCAAGAGATGGTACCGTATCCTAGCGCTATGAGCACGAACCCACGATGGCTTCGGTTCAGCTGGAATCTCTGGCCTTTACAGGGGCGAGCTTGATCATAATGCATATATATGCTATGCGGATCAATGTCGTGAAATCTTTCAACCCGATTTAAACCCGCATAGGATGTGTTCAGACGTGAATGGGAACAAGTTGAAGTTCGACTCGGAAGATTTTTCCACTTCGGAAATTATACCAGAGATTCAGATTTATTGGAGGGGCTTTCGAGAACCCCACAAGTATCGTAGACATGTTAGACTCCTATCTTGACTGAGTCGAACGTATTCATCAGATCTACATTTTGAAAAGAGGAGCTCAGACTGATCAACCGTTGTCTCTCTGGACTCCTCTCCTGAGTCTCACCAGTTTTGATCTTCAAATAACTCTCTCTCCCACTACCACCATGAACAAAGGAAAAGGCAAAGTCTCCATCACCCGATATGTCAACCCCGCTACGGGGGCTAGGATCAATCTCATTGCCCAGAAAGCCGACAAGGGCGAAGCAGACGAATGCAGGACCTGTGGAAAGACAGGTGCATTTCAATAACAGCATCGGTCCCTGCATGTAGCTGACTATTGATGAAGCGAGGGAACTTAAGATACAGACGCCTCCCGCCGTGCTCATGTGCTGCAATGTCTGCGTAAAGAACGGTGTCCGAGTGCTCTATTGCTCAAGGTGGGATACAAATCAATCACCTTCATGTTCTGTTGGACTAACCGAAACTTTGCCAGAGACTGCCAGAAGGTCGACTACAGGCAGGGGAAGCCCCCGAGCCGCCCCCCGCACAAGGCCTCCTGCGGCAAGACACACGTGGACCCCATCGAGGAATCTCTCAGAGTCGTTGATGGCACCTTGCACGCGGGCGCTCTGCGCTTTTACACAAAGACCCCGACAACGGCGCTCCAGGCGCAGGTGGAGTTCCTGGAGCGCAACAACATGGCACATTACGGCTTCGCGCGCCCAAACGGCAGGTACGTCGCGCACCAGATCCAGGGCCAGGGCGGCGTGCTCTTCCTCCAGATGCGCAAGGAGGCGATGGAGGAGCACAACCTCGCGAGCATCGCGTTAATGGAGAGGCTGCTCCTTCTCTCCATCTACCCCACGGATGTGTACACCGGCGGGGACTACGTGTGGCAGCTGGAGCGCGAGTATGAGGTGGATCTGGGGGAGTGCCATCGACTACTCGTCGAGAGCAAGCGGCATCAGGAGCTATGGACCGCCTGGATGGAATGGGTGACGCCGCGGATACGGGACGACGATCCGACCAAGGGTGTGAGGTTCCAAATGCCTTGGTATTATTTCCTTGGGCGCCAAGGCGAATTCATTCACCCCAAGTATTTACCGATGATCAAGGATCTTTTGTCGGACAAGTAAATTAGACTGAGGACTTACATATTCAATAACTTCTCTTCTAGCTCTGGGAATTTGTAATACTTGTATGGACTGTTCCCGAAGCAAATCTAAATCTATGCAGCAAATGCTGAATTCAGACAAGACAGTATACCGGCAGACCAAGAAAATGGATGAGACACCGTGAGTAGCGCGTGTCATCGCCGAGACGGAATGTAATGACCTAGTTTGCAGATCGGAGATGATGCTTTAGGATCATTGATTCAAAGCTCCTGCTAGAAACGTGCCGCTGAGGGTACATATCATCATGGTGTCACCGTCCAAGTCTCAGTGCAGATGATTTCAGGAAAAGCGTTCCTCGCGGAACACAGGGGAGGAAATAAGGCTATACAAGATGGGCAGTATATGGGTCCAGTGAACGGTACGATCCCCGAGATGCATGAGGTTATGCGCAGCAGGTGTCGGATACATACGGTCGTGATATGAAGCCGTGACCTCAACGTTGGGGGTAGAGTTCTGTGGCGGGTAAGGTTTGTCAGAGTAAGGAGAGTATGGGTGGTTACAGCATTTGAGCAGGAGCAGATCTCGGCTCGACAGTTCGAGATTGCGGAAGGCAAGCAGTCGGGCTCAAGCGAGACTTGTCACACCGAGAGGGAGAAATCTGAACGGGCACAAGGATATTAAGCAGCTTTAATACCGAGGGCCTCTTCGCACATTCTTAAGAAGGATCGAGAAACCCCAAGGACAGATGACTCCTGACGAAAACTACG
This sequence comes from Mycena leptocephala, assembly GCA_029378395.1. Classification (NCBI taxonomy): domain Eukaryota; kingdom Fungi; phylum Basidiomycota; class Agaricomycetes; order Agaricales; family Mycenaceae; genus Mycena; species Mycena leptocephala. Next base: position 74,746 of record JARJLF010001429.1, on the reverse strand, counting down.
GCGTCGGAGCCGGGAGTCACACAACGGCCTACGACCAGACGCGATTGCGGGACAAAACAGCGTAGCAGAGCTTCGAAAAGAGATTGTGGCATTTTTTAGGTACGATAAGACGGGTGGCAAGCTGCATTTGTCGAAATTGAGATGAGGCGCAAGGAAGAAGCACAGGTTGGTCGTATTTGGCTGCAGCGCCTTCAAGTTGTGGGGTCCCGGATCAGCGGGCCGAAGTGGTTATAGCTTTTGCTCGCAGCTCGTCGTCCTCTGCGGGATTTTTTGCACCTTACCTCTTCTCTTTGTCTCATAGAGCACCCGGTCCGTGGACCATGCACCTCACTGGAGCCGCCCAGTACTCAAGCGTCCTCATTTAGAATTACCCCACATGATGCAAGTAGGCTGCTGCCTGTGTGGTTTGGTTTTGTTCAAATACAATTCGAGCAGAATCGGCATATAGATCAACTTGAACTTCGAGGATATGATGGCACCTAAAGAGTATTATTTGGTACTTCTATACCTAGAGGTTACTAACATACTTCCGAATAACGCACAGAAACCCGTCGAACCCCTCCTTCCCGACCGTATAAATAGTCGTGGCCTCCACCTCGGCGTCGTCATTGGTATACCGCAACAATTGACGTACCCCCTCAACGCTCTCTGTGGTGGTCGGATCCGCGGGGCATCCCCTCAGCCGATATCACGAGGAAACTCAGCGACAAAGAACGAGACGCTCTCGCCAACTCGAACCTTGAATTAAGGTTAGATCAGACCAGCTGGAATCAGACCGTGGATGGGTTTCTGTGACTCAATCGAAATGAAATGCAGAATAAGTTTAAGAAACCAGCCGGCATGGGTCGGAATTCAAATGCGGAGGGACTGACCGAGAGACTTGGTGACTTGCGAAGCAGCCTCGACGATTTTCGGGAGTGTGGAGCTGGTTTCTAGAAGCAGATGTTCAACATCGACATTGGGAGTATTCACGGAATGTACGTTCGTATTCCGTTGTGGTCCGCGCGCGTGCAGTTTGGGCGCCTCGGAGACGCATGGGTACGGTGGCATTGTTCAACTTGGTGGTGGGAGGATGGGAATTGGGTGAGGTGAGGAGAAATGCGCGCCGCAAGATACCGTTCAATCCTCTTCCCGACAATGAGGAGGAAACGATTCATTACGGCAACGAAGAACGAGACACTCACGCCAACTTGAACTTTGGATAAACCTACGATGGATCTTGAATGAGTCCGAATGCGTAGGGACAGGTCCAGGGAACTCATACCTTATGATGCCCAGATTTATCGCCCCCGGGCCAATATTGTTTGGTACGTGGAAAGAACAAGCGAGTCAGGGCTAAATTTCTTCCAGGCTTGTAGCCATATCTGATACACGCTTCCTAAGTACAGCGGTTATCGATTATCGCTAGAGACAGAGATATCTCCGCATCCGAAGAATACGAATTATGTCGACGATAATTCGACTCCGAGCTCTTCTAGAAGTAATGTCCAACACAGACATTGAAAGTATCCACGGAATGTACGGTCATGTTGCGTTCCCTGGTCCAGCGACTTCAAGTTCGAGGAATGACGACACCCGCTTTAGGTACACCAAATTGATGCTGGGGGAGGCCTATCCATGTCAAGGCCGGACCCTGGATCGGGGGCATGGAGCAAAACCGGAAGCCATCTGATGGCTCAAATGGCTCTGCGCAAACGCTTTATTTATTATTAATCAGATTTCACTTCAGAGCCGATTCAGATCTAGACGCACCTCGGTAGCGCTGTATAGCTCCCGGGTGGATTCAAGGTAAGTGCAGGAACCAGTCTTCAAACATGAAACTCGCTCACCCATAAATACGATAGACATCCACTCAGACCCAGCTGATCCTAAATAAAATCAGCGTTTCCCCGCGTCGAGAGAAGTTCTGAACACCCACTGGGCTCAATGGAATATGAGGTTTCAAATGGTTCCAGCTTTCACGGGCGAAGAGAAATACCCGCCGCGAGGATACAATGACCTGATTGATTGACCAAGAACGAGCCGTCGCGCCAACTTGGACTTTGAATAAGGAGTAAACCAACTCAGGAATCAGGGATCGCAAATCAGGACAAGTCTGCGCCAGGCAGGATGTGCACGCGGTCGAAATACAGAATACGATAAGAAACCTGCCACGAGTCCGAATGAGCGAAAGAATTCAAGAACTTACGAAGTCCCGACTTATCCTGCCCGCGGCAACATTGTTTGGAACGTGGATCACTTGTTCGAACAAGCGTCTAATTTTTCCCTCGTAGTCATATCTGTCTGATCCACATTTCCTCAATCCGCGGTGTAACGATAATTCGAGACATGGAAATTGGAAGTATCCAGAGAATTGAAGATCGTGTTGCAGTCCCTGGAGGACCGGAGTCCCGGGTGACGAAGGTATCTGAACAGGCGGATTGCCAGATTAATCATGAGGTTGCACTTGAAGGAGCCGCGTCAGATGCACCGCGAGCGCTGTATGGCGGTATAGTAGTACACTTCCTGGGTGAGTACCTTAGCCAGTTTGAACGTCGAGTCGAGCTGGATTTTCTTCCCTTCTAGTCACGTTTGTTTGATACCCAGTCTCAGTCCGCGGTGATTACTGCCAGAGAAACGTCGCAAGCCACGTCGGGATCAATGTCGATCATAATTCGAGTCAGCTCTTCTCGACACAGATATTCGTTCGACACGGACACGGGCATCTAAAGTATCCACAGAATGTACGGTCCGTAGAAGAGCGGCTTCAAGTTCGAGGAGTAGTTTGACGAACACGAGATTATCTGAACAGGAAGATTATAATCAGAAACGAACCGAATCGGATTCAGATCTAGACTCACCGCGAGCGCTGCATAGCTGTTGTATAGTTAGTTAGTTCCCGGGCGTAAGTTACGGTAACAGTAACCAGTTTTTCAAACATCCATATGATAAGCACACACCCAGAGCCTAACATCAGCGTCTCGCGCCTCGGTGTCGAGAGCAAGCAAGCGCCGAATACCCACTGCAATGACTGAAAGGCTAAACTGAGAGGAATCCGAGGTTTGAAGAGCATTTTGAGAGTCAGATTTTTAGTCACGGATACAGCGTGAAACTCGTTAGTGCGTCATAGCTCATAGCCCGGTGCTGGTCGTACTTCGCCTTCCCCTCCCCATCTTGCATCTCACCTCAAATCTTCTCCCCCTCCGCCCTCGCTCTCTCCCTCCTCTCCTCCAAATCAATAACATCCGCATCCCGATCCTTCGTCTCCGGAATCAAAAATGTAAACGGCACACAAACGACCGCGACGCCGCAGAAGAGCCAGAGCACGTTCTGCGCGCCGACATTGGTGCTCATGATGGAGACGGCGAGGGAGGCGATGATGGCACCGCATTTGCCGCAGGCGGCGGAGAGGCCGTGGGCGAAGCCGCGGACGCGCGTGGGGAAGACTTCGGCGGGGACTGTGTGTGGTGGGTTAGCGAGGAAGGAAGGGGACGGAGGGTAGGGAAGGCGAAGGCGAAGAGGGAAGGGGAGAAAGGGAAGGAGGAAAGGACGCACCGACAAACGTAGTCGCATTCGCGCCAAAGTTGAAGAAGAACTGCAAAAAGATAAAGCACGCAATCAACGCGCTCGGGTTCGCCTTGAGCGTCGCATATTTCCCCGCCATCACAGCAAAAATAATCGCGTTCATCGTGAGGCCCATAATCTGTATCGGCTTGCGGCCCAAATACTCGATCGTGAACAGCGTAAAGTAGTACCCGGGGAGGAACCCGCCGACGGCGATGATGACGTTCGCGACACCCTGCTGCCAGAGGAACTCCCACGGGTCCTTGCTGTTCGCGAGCCCGAGCGCGGAGATGAAGATGGACTGGTTGAGCGAGATGCCGTAGAAGATGACGTCGAGGAGGAACCACGAGGCGGTGGTGCCGATGAGGATCTTGAGGTGGCGCCACTCGGAGAAGTAGTCGCGCGCGTCGCGCCATGCGGCGGCTTTGGCGGCTTTGGTCGCTGCGAGCGCGCTGGCCAAGGCGGCGGCATTCTCGGCTTCATGGCTGGTGCTGTTGCCCGCATCCGAGCCCTCGCCCTCCCCGACCTTCTCGGCGCTCCCATCGAGCTTGACGCCGATGCCCTGGCCTTTGTTTATGAGGCTCGGGTCCCCACGGACGGCCTGCACGCCCTTCATGCGGCTCGACTCGGTCATGAGGCGGCGCTGGATGATAGTAATAATAGCGGGGACGATGATGACGCCGGTGTAGATGCGCCAGACGGAGTTGAGCTGGCCAGTGTGGTGGTGCTCGCCGACGCCGGGTTTGTAGATGGCAAGGAGGATGATGAAGACGACGCCGCCGATGAGCGAGCCCCAGCCCTGCATCGCAAAGACGAAGGTGACCATGGTGCCTCGACGACGAAGATTGGCGCGGTCTGCGACGACGGAGGCTGACATGGGGTAGTCGCCGCCGATGCCGATGCCCATGAGGGTACGGAAGACGGTGATGTAGGTGAAGAGATTCTTGCCGAGCGAGAGCGGGGCGGCGATAATGAGGACCGTCGCGAGCGTGGTGACCATCATCTCAAACCCATAGATCGACTTGCGCCCAAACACGTCCCCTGCGAGTCCGAACCCGATCTGCCCCACCACACACCCGATGTTCGCCGCAGCTTTCAGCACACCCCCCTGCAGCGGCGCGTTCGCAATCGTCCCTGAGAGCTTGCCGTTCACGACGTAGCTGCACAAGTTGTGAGTACTACAAAAGGATGCAAACGGTCTTTACTTACTTGAGGATCACGACCACCAGGTTAATGTTGAACAGATCGTATGCATCGATGAAGAAACCAGCTGCAAATCGTCGTCAGTCAAGGTTATCGAGTGAGACACACGACCGCACGCACTGGACGCAATGAAGAGGAGCTTCAACTCGGGCCATGTGAGCTTCCAGCGGGACTGGTTTTCCCGCTCGACCGCGCTGAGGCGGCTGTCGTCGAATGCGTCGGCGAGGGTGAGGACCATTGCGAGTTGAGGACGGGGGAAGAAGGAAAGCCGCTGAGGCTGTACTTACGGCACCACATGGCGCAATGGACAGATATAGCCGAGTCCATGAGGCGTACTAGGCCCCCGGATACCGGCCGTATATAAAACATCCCGGATGAACGTTCAAGTCAGTCCCTGACTCCGGCTCCCGTCCCAAGGCACGGGAGTATATGGGTCAAAGTCGGAAAGGTGTGTTTTTAAGTGGGCTGCTTTGTTTTGGTTGCTAAGATGCCGAAGATGCCGATTTTCATTTCGCTCAAATGTCGCTCATCTGCATGTCGGAACGAACTTTCATTTCAACCTTCAGAGGACAAGTGAAATGGAAACTTCAGTGTCCGGGGGTGTGGTGCGCTTCAAGTTTCGAGCGGACGTGAAGTTTGACACTTAAAGGAGCACATGGGAACGGAGAATTGAATTGGAAAAAATAACAAACGTTCGTCGGTTCGCTCACAGCCGGCCATTACGCACATATGAAAGTTTGGGGCAATTTAATATATCGTCCGCACAATACCGACTGCAACGTAGGGCGGGCTTGCACTTCGTCTCTGTGCGAGAACTCCCCCACAAAGTGCCACAATGCCTCTAAAATTCGAATCAGATTGCGCCTATCACCTCGATTCGACCCATTTTTCCCAACCACGAGTCCACGTTTACGGGTTTCTGCCTTTTGTGCCTCGAGTTGTGACAGCGCTTGGATTGGTACCGGTACTGACTTCCCATGTCAGTGGTTATTTTCAGGTCCGGGGTACCCCACTCCGAAATTAGCTCTGCCCGAGGATATGGTATGACCATTCCAACTGTCCCGCCCATTGCCATATTCAATTCCCGCGGCCGTAGAAATATATACGGTGATTTATTCCATCCGCAGAGGGATACGCTTTATTCCACAGCTCGTTTATGCTTTCCGATCGAGACTAACGATAGAAGAAAGCAAAGAGGTCAGGCGGATCGACCGGGCCGAATGTTTGGCTGATGCGCAGGTCAAGGGTGCATCGCCACATCTTCGTACTTGCTTACTCTGCGCCGAACTTGCGCCGAGCAGCAACCCTCCACCAAGCCTTCCCCCCCTCCATCTCACCCTCATTTTATTGTGGAATTTTCTGGGGGAATGGCAGAAATCAAAAGGAAATAAGTAACTCGGCGACGGCGCGCATGACTCGGCTGAGTTGAACAGGCGTTGTCTGCACATTTTATGGAAGACCGTTTCTTAGATGCAGATGCAGATCCTCCAATTCACCCTCATTTCATTGTGGAATTTTCTGAGGAATGCCCAAAAAAAAAAAGTCCAAACAGCGACGGTATGGTTCGGGCCTGAGTCGAACAGGCGTTGTCTGCATAGTTCATGGAAAATAATTTCTTAGAAGCAGATGCAGATCCTCCACCAGGCCTTTCTACCTCCCTTTTCATCCATATTCTGCTGTGGAATTTTCTGGGGCATATGGCCACATTGGCAAAAAAAGAAAGAAAAAAGAAGTGAAAATCAGATTCTCATGGCTCGGGCCTGAGTCGAACAGGCATTGTCTGCATTGCATCCAAGAGGAGGTCATGGAAGGCAGCTGCAGACCCTCAGCTACCGAGCCTTCCCCTCTGTGTTCCATCCCCGAACCAATGGGACAGCTTTCATAGGCGAACTTTAGACTAAGTTCCTATTTACTTAGTTCAATCTTTCTTTTCTGTCTGAATTTGTGAGTTGAAATTTCGAAGGATGAGATTTCTTGTGTGGTTTGTTGGAATACAGCTGCCAGGGGATGACATAAAATAAAATGAGTTCAGAGAGAAAGACACATGGCTTGTGCCTGAGTCAAACAGGCATTGTTTGCCTCAACTTCAGGAACTTGTCATGGAAAGTAGATGTAGAATTGGCACCGGTTTGTCCCAGCATTTGCCGTCTTTCTCCAACGGTCATCTTTTCGGGCTACCCATACTGCTTGCTAAAATGCAGTACTCGGATACACTGTCCGAGATTTATATTTATACCTTTAGCTACCGGACTCGGACCCACTGCTTCACGTGGCTCCACCTTCACTACTCAGGCTCTTCTTTCAAAACGGTGGAACGAGAACGAGAACAGGGAGATGCGTGAATCCCCTCTTTTGTCGCATTATCTCGTGGACGAAACAAAGAACATAGGCACTTCAATTCCCACTCACGTCTCCGAGTCTTGCACCCGCTCCTTCGGTTCACTCGCCGTAGACGCCCGAGGTTTCAACTTTCAAGTCGTACGATGGGAAAGGCGATGGGAGCTGTGGCAATGCATCCTGGATCGCGCATCAGCTAAGTATTCGGCCCAAGATTCGACCGGGCGATCCGCTTGACCTGTCATCATTGACATTCAAGTTGTCTCAATCAGGAAGCGTTGTCTCAAATTTCAATCTAAGGCGCTTTACAAGCAAAGTCGAGAATTTCCGAAACCGAAAACGCATTGAGCTTTAGCCGCGGGCCGGTCCTTCCGTATGCAGAACTACTATAGCCTGGTGCTGTAATAGGTCCTTCGGGTGTAAAAGCTGTATTTCAGGCGGTAGAGTCATGGAAAGCGAACCTCACCCTGAGCTCATGATAACCCCAAATAATTCTGAATCGCTCTGGTAAGCTTTTCTCTCATTGTAACTTATCGGCCGGCAGGAAAGAGAGCTCACCGTTTTACTGAGCCAGCTGCTTATTTGAGATATTTCCGCGTGGACTTGTCGGCGACAATCCAGGCAGTATATACAGAACTCAGTTCCCAGCACGCGGTGTCTGGCTTGGCATTGCAGGATCACCAAAAGAGTTTGGTGGTTTGAACAAATGAAAGAATATTGGTGGATCCCGTGGATTCGGTTTTATAAGTGGGGGCGGAATCAGAGTGGCCGATGTGAGCGATGTTGTGTTGGATTGTACGCCGGTGGAGCGTTTCAAAGTTGATATTAAAATGTACGAAGTACATCCTGTGCAAAAAACCATCGAATCTAGGGCCGGGAGTCGCTCGGATACAACGATCTACATAAAGTTCGTCGGCTGCCGAGGAAGGCCACAGAAAACATAGAGACCATTTTCCGTCTCATCGTTGCCGGGATCCAGAAAGAGAGAGGGAGAGAAATAGTTTTGCTTTTTTTTATAACTAGGCCGGACATGGAGTCAAAAAAGCCTGGCCCAAATCGGGAGTAGCATGAGACCTGGGAGGATCCCCAGGCGCCGGGCACAATTCAACTGAATCCCAAATCGAGAAGTTCAGCCAGCTGCGGATCGGGCCCAAGGCTAAGGAGACCAAGTTGTTTTGCCACATGTACATGATCCAGAAACATTATTGATGAGAAAATCAGGATGAATGTGCGGCAAGATAGATATTATTGTCACTGGTCGTAGAATATGGACAGGCAGATCCACGCCGACAGGCGATGGACGGTAAATTAAAGTACCAGCTCTACCGCATGAGGTCCAAGTAAATGTTACTTATTTTTACGATGATCCTGGCTCCCGCGCAAGGACATTTTGGGGCCAGTCTGCCATGAAATCCGCAAGAGAGAGGGTGGAATATGAATAAAATATCGGATATTGCACTGCGGTGTTGCGCATCCAAGCGACTCACCCACCGGCCAGCACGATCCTCAAGAATACCGTCGGGCGTACTACTACCACGCGATCGGGAGAATCCAGTATGCGGTCGCCAGAGAGAGCATGGGTAGAACGCGGAGGGTGCCTTCTCCTGGGCCCGTCGTGGACGGGCCAACGGAGACCAAAGGCGAATACAAACGACGAGAACGTTACGTCGACGTCCCTCAAGCGCAAGCGTGGGAACAGGGACGGCGGCGAGGGTCGTGCAGGTGGAGATCGTGGTGGCAGGATGAAGGAAGCGTAGGCGTGCAATGTAATATCTTTTTTTCCGTCATCCTCTCTGTTTCTTTCTTTTTTCTTATGTAGCGTATCGTCAATGTATCGATATCGTTTGTCTTTCTTTCTCAATTCTGGCTCGTGGTTCATTGAGACTGTAGCTGTACGCAGAAATTTGAGAGTGACTTCGAACCAAAGTGGTAAAATCTGAGTTGGGCTTCGCCGAGCCGGTATGCTGCGCACCGAAAAAATCTTCCACGTCTCACTTGAGTCCTGTGGACAAGTGCAGTACTCAACAGTCTATTTTAGTTGTCAATCCTGAAGCCGCAGCTGCAGAAAATTCGGGTCCATATCTCCGAAGCGGGAAATTGACCCAGCGTCGCAAGCGGGAAGCTCTGCCAATGATAAGGTCAATGGTACTGTCGCCACGTCTTGAATTATTGCCTCAATCACGCGGTGCTGACAAACGGAGTGCAGGGCCCATTCTTGTAGTTATCTGTGGGGCAAGTACTACTTGGTCCGTTTTAGAGTTAAATTTCTACCTTGTTCGTGTCATAGCCAAAACTTGAGGATACCAGATTCCATCCATAAAAATACAGGGTTGAATACAGTGATTTGAACCAAGAATGAAACCAAGGAATTCTATCTACAGTTTTGGATGAACATGTTCAGTTGGTGCAGCAGGTACGTGGAAAATATAAGACTTCAGGAGCGATATATCAACCTGCCATAGAACACTGGAATCTTTCAGCCACTCGAACTTGAAATCCAAACAAGTCTCGTGGCCATGCAGACCGATTTGCGGCTGTAATACCGGGACGCCATCGATGCTTCCCATAACGACCACTTTGCGACACATTTATTGACCTTCACGAAACCCATAAAAGTGTCGAAAACTTGCCAATCTGGCATTAAAGTGTCGGAAAATCGAAAAATGTCCAAAAATATGTTGGAAGATTAAAAGTGCATTTTGACTGCCATTCGGGACGTACCGGGCAACGAAGGCAGGCTGGACATTACATAGCGCCGTCCGACCTATTATTCCACGGTGGGATGTGGGCATGTATCCAACATGTATCTAAGAAACCTTCAGTACCGTTGCCACCCATAAAAACACGTAGAAATGTGGCCCTCCATAAGGCCTGTGGTAAGGCCCAGTGTATCGCACAGAGGCTGCCACGGTGTCGAGGGAGGGAGAGGCAGAAAAGAAATGGTTCACCGTGTTTTTTATGGCCTTGATGGTGGTGCGAAGGCAAGACAGCATGGATAACCACCCGTACATTACTTCATGTTTGTCTTCGGTAAACTCGCCGTTCATGTTGTGGACCTCGCGAGTATAATATAACCCCCCCCCCCCCCCCACGCGTGACAAAGTCACAGAGTGTGATGAGATGCGAATTATCTGTTCCTCTTCACTACTGCAGCCATGCCTGATTCGCGCTCTTATTCAGCCGTGGACGTGAAGACGGTGAAGACAAGAAAAGCCCTCTCGAAATATCTCTGTAAAATTTGAGTTGGTATACATACGCCGGGGATCATCTGGAACGTTGGTTCATTCCAATGTAGCGAGGAGTAGGAGGGATAGTCCCTCAGGTGCGAGCTCTAAGGATTCGTTAGAGGTGTCGAAGTCCGTTGGGTAAAAGCGGATCACTAGTCGTTTACACGAGTGCACCGCCACACGTAATCCTCTCCTTCTCCCGCACCACGACAATCCCTTCGAACACAAGTGACGCATTGTCTCTAGCCCTGTTTCTCTCCGAAATTTTCGTCCTGAGGTTATATCTCGGTGTATTTTGGCCACCACAACTTCAGTCGGCGTGTTTCCAAGACTGTGACGATGCCAGCACTCAGCGAGCTATCTTCCATACCCTCTGCCACTCTATCCATTGTGTCCACTCACTGCATTTCTCTCATCTTCTGCCAGCTGGAATGCAACACTTCCAACCGTGCCAACCACATCCAGCTGCATCACCACGTCATTGCCTCCTAGATCTACTCGGTTCTCTTCTGCGCTTGCCGGATACGTCTATTCTTCAGTGTCTCGCACCCTAACAGTATCACTAGAATTCTTGGGAAGCAGTGTTTCTCTGATGCAAGACCAGGTTCAGGCTCGGGGTATGAAATATTACCCCTGAGCTTATTCCTCGGACGTTGTCATTCGCATCCATATCGGTTGGTCTATACGACGACTAAATGTTGGGTGCTTATCTCGATGAGTTGTGGATGGTCTCCGCGCTTAGGTGCTCTGCTTGGAGTGCATGCCCTTTCGATGCATGGCGATCGTGATTCATTCCCCGAGGCGCTGATTCCTGTGTGTGCAACGTCACGGCATTTTGTACGCCAGATTTGACCGTACTCTTCACGGGCTTCGAGTCCAAGCACTTCGATTCGATCAAGTCGTGCTTTATTCAATGCACCTTGCTGACTCTTAACTCTGCTCTTTCGTGGTAAATCTACGTGTTCAGCGATCCAAGATGCCGAGGAATCATAGGAGAAACTCCATCTGACCTCGACGTATCGGCCAACTGTACGAATTCATCTTCCGTTCACTTGACTCCTACTTGCATCGCAGATTTGGCTTCGATCCAAGAAACGTTGCAAGTTAACGTCATTGAATATTCGTCTGAGGTCAGTAATCCATTTTTAGTGCGTCCCTCCAATTGGGAAATAATGCCAGGCGGCAACTGAAGACAAAGCTCTGAGGTTCTCACCGCAATCTGGTGAGTTTTGTATTGGTAGCCTTGTGTTAAACCTCCGCTGACCCGATGCTTAGGATTGCTTGGTCAATTTTCCGTTCAGTTTGACTGGCTGAATGGTGAGTGTTCTTTTGAACCTTATGAGCTTCCTCATAAGTACACACACACGTATATTTACGTTTAAACCGAGTCAGATTCAGTAACCTTGTGATCGAGTTCGACCGGAGGGCTTCAAGTCCAAGTCTTCCCTACTTCGTCTTCGCGTCACCAACTTGCCATTGTTATATGCATGGTATGCTGACTGAGTTTTTCTGCTCCAAGTTTGTTTCAAATTCGTCGCTGACCCAAATTCTGTTGTCCTGAGTACTCTTTGTGAATGCGTCCACCGACCACTCAGCCCGGGGACCAGCCCTACGCAATCCGACTCTCATTCCACTTATCCACATTCTGACTTGCATCTCAGTAGTATACAATACTCATGGTCGGAGCAAGACCTATTCGGTGTTTATTCTGCACCAGCGATGAGAGTGAGAATTAATCGCGCCTGTCGTACGTGAGGCTTCTGAATCCAACGGAAATAAGTGTTGGAAGAAATACGACTCAAATAGCCACAGGAATGGGCCTGTATTTAGAGCGGGTCGATGGCTCTGAAGTGGTGAACACCTGATGGTCGGTGGATGAATGTTATGGATATACAAGGTTTTGCTTACTGATAGTTTCTACGTACATACCAACTACTTACCTTGGTTATATCATTCCCACCTTTCGGATTTTGAGTCAAGTTTGAAAGTTGAGTGATTCGAAACTCGGCCTCCACTCCTCGGAGCCTCCGTTGGCTGTGAATGACTCAGAAGTTAGAAATGTATATATTCTGTAGCAGTCTTGGGTCTCAAGACACCACGCTTTGAATACAACTCTCATCTGCTTCCGATCTGCATGAATCTAAGTCTCTCTTGAAGGCGCGCGTCGTGCAGTCTTTATTCCCGTAGAACTCTGACAACAAACCACAACACAAAAAACGCTGCCGTTTGCCCAATATTTGGTCGTTTTGGCTCAACTAAAAACTGAGACTTCGGTAAAAGAAGGATACATCGCTTCGGATTTGTCTCAAGAGGAGTGGGTCAAAAGATATGCTCCATCTTTTCTTGCGTGTCCGAGATCTAGGGAGACCAGAGTAATAAACTACGGCCCAATGAGCCAGTCGACGCGTCGACCGAGCGAGCTTCAGAATGATTTGAACTATAAAGAAAAAAGGCACCGGGCCTTGCCGTTTGTCGGCCCTAACGTCAGCTTTATATCAAAGGTCTCGCGTCTTGCAACCTTTCCAGTCAAAACCCCGCGTACCGCAGCCTTTAGGCATCGAAGCCCCGCGTTCCGCTGCCTTTAAGCATTCAAGGCCCGCGTCTTGCAGCCTTTCATCTACCGAAGGTCCGCGTCTTGCAACCTTCAACGTATTAGTGTTGAGCAACAGCGTCTTGCGGGCTCGACATTATATACGTCAAGTTGAACCTTAGGAATCTCTTACGGAGATTTCTCGAACTCTCAAGGACTACTCGCAAGCCGAGTAGAATTATAGTAAATATATTCAGGTATTTAGCAGCGCAAAGTACCCTGATCCTTAACAATGAGTTAGACCGCAAAAAATTGGGCTGAATCCATACGAACGCGTCGACAGTATTTTGAACTCTTTGGAATTAACTTTACTTTCATGTACAGTGACCCGCCAAGGTACCCGAGACCTCACGCACGGACCGGGAGGTCGCGATGGGATTGTGGGTCCAATTACGAATTGCGAAGTTGACACCGCCTCGGAACACTCGGAATCAAAGAGCGGCAGGAAGGAGACATTATTCAATTGCTTCTCCCGCTGAAGTCACGCCACAACTTGAATGGCACGACCACAAGTAGTTGTCAGATGCTTGTGCCCCGTTTGTTAGCGTTTGATTCCTTTCTCTCTGGGAACGCACACTCGTCCTCTCAAGGCACTGGATTTCAATCGCATCTGGGGCGAGTATGATGTGATTAGTCCAGTGCCTTAGCTTTCAAATTAAAATTGAACATCCGCAGGGAGGAGGAGGTGTGAAATATCTGCCCCGTTTTGTTGCACGGCCCGACAGTAAAGACAAGACGCCGGACTCGTTTCCGAGTCTTCCATGCCATTTAAACCCATGGAGCTCCAACCTCAGAATACTTATTTGCCGCAGAATCAGGCCACGTTCTTTCTCTCCTTTCCTCCCTTCCGCCATTCTACTCATGGGAAAAAGGTGAATCTCGCTTTTCTCGTATTACTTGCCCTGACGTGTCTCTGGTGCAGATTCACTGAAGAGGAGGATAATAACCTCGTCCGCTACCTGGCCACAGAATCCAAACTTTCGGAGGATCCGATGGTAGCTCATCTGTATGCAAAACTCGGACCAGGGGTAAGGTTTCATGGTTTTGAGCGACCTGCTGCTAACTTCTATTAGTCCCGGTACGAATGGTCGTGCAGCAGAAAGCCAGACGCCTGGCGCCGCCGCGCTACCAAAATCGAGGATTTAGACATGAAGATTTTGCAAGAGCGCTCTGAGCAGCTTAGGTACAAACTACAGGCGTCCACTAAACCGAAGTCGTCGCGAAAGAAGAAAGACACCGAAGGCATGGGCCCTCCCTCTCGCATTAGTCTGCGTTCTCACCCTTTCTGACTGTAAGGCTCCCCTCCCCCAGTCAACGTGAACAAGAAAAAGAACAAAGTCTCATTCGAGGTAAGTCCATTATTTTGCAGGGACTAACTACATGTAATTCCGCCGCCCAGACTCCAACCACATGCGCGAAGACAGGATCAGCAGCGGTCAGTTTCCCTGCATCTTTCCGCTCTTGTCTTTGCTGCATCGTGTCTCCGGACAGTTTGATGTCGAGAGGGACATTCTGCGTATCGCAAACGGGACCCGCCTGCCTCCCGACCTTGTGCGGGGCGTGGTCGTTACAACAGGGAGTATTGTCGAAACAAACAGGGTTTTAGAACTTGTTTCCGCTGGGCTGACAAACTGGGATGTGAGCGATTGTGGGGAGCCAAATAGCGACGACGAGGAAGAGGATGAAGTGGTAGTTAAGGTGGAGAAACCACGGGTGAAACGTAAATTCAATCACCATAATTTCGGTATTTTTTGACGCCGATCCTTTCACAGCGGCTAAAGCTCCCGCCCTAAGTACCTTCGTCCATAAAAGCTGCAGGTTACGAGTTGACATACTACAGAGGCCGCGAAGCGGAGGCGCGACGATTACGACTCTTCCGAGGAAGAGCAGCCAAAGTCCAAGAAGGCGAAAAAGGGTTCGCGACTTTCAGATGACCTTAACAATCTCGCTAACACCTCGCTTGCACATTAGCCGTGGCGAAAGTCCCCCCGTCCAGTGAGTCAATCTAGCGATCTGGTGTTCACGCGACTCACGGAGACCTTTCAGAGAAGCACTCATCCAACTCAAAGCCGAAAAAACAATACGTCGAGTCTGACTCCGACGACGACACCGAGGCCGGTCCATCCACCCGGTCGTGCAGTGCGTATCATATCGCTGCAGCAATCGAGCGCGCATCTGATATGCAGGAGGATCGCGTGGATAATTACGCTGCGCTGGGCAACACCGATATTCCCGCCGAGCACTTTTACGCCGGCCGCCGCATCCGTTCAGTACTCTAGAGTGTTCTTTTTTTCGGCTTGATGGTGTCAATGCGGATAGTTCGTTAGAATGTAATCAATTTTATTCGGCTTCGCGGAAAGGCTTCGTAAATAAAGCTCGCCCCTTATCCCCTCCAGGGAAATAGACGGGCAAATCAAAGTAGACTAGAACGGCATTCGGAATCAGTACTGGTTTTGTGGAGGAAGGTCGAAAACCGCCCGTCGAATACCAACCAAGTAGGAGGACTGGATCGTTGCCTATGTCAAGAGAAATCCAGGCTTTCAATTAGGACAATTTTACCTCCTCGAAAAGGATGGCACTGGGTCCGTGGCCAATCACTCAGGTCTCACCAATCCATAACGTGCAATTGTGTGACATCTCTGGATCTCGGTCTGTCCATCCTGGTTTTAAAGCTTTCCTCGCTCTAGCCGAGCCCTAACTTCTGATGAGCTGGTCTCACATTATGCCAGTTACGATGCTAACACTTAGACAATGGGACTCGAGGCACCCATTATTCCCCGGGCGACTTTCAGTCAGCCATCCATACCATAGGTACGATTTGAACGTTGGACCGCCTAGATATTCGGGACATATGGAATTCGAGCCAACTGATTATTGCACCGAACTTAAAATCATCAAGGCGCCGAATCCTCCTCCGACCAGCTTACTTGCTCATTCCAACTTTCTGCCGTCTGCTCTTTCCGGTCCCGGTTGTCCCTAACATCCATGTTAATTTCCCAGGACAAACACAAGCTCAATCTGGTTATAGTGCATATTTTCCGCCCACATCGACACACGGTCACTGTATGTAGAATTCGACAGCTTGGTTCAAACTTTTCTGCTTCTACGAGTTTCAAACCATACAGATCACTTTGTATTGATGGTGGAAACGCGGATCTGTGAGCTTGCATTTTACTCTCACAAAACCCGCCAGTGCTCATGCGGTGCGCATTATCTTTAAGTTTTTTTCGAATGTGTCTCTCAGACTCTGCACGAAGCCAACCTCAAGAGAAATAATCGGAAGACCAATCACGGCGATTCAGACTATGTAGCTAAATGTACGGACAGGTATGATAGCAGGGACACAGAAGATACAAAATTTAGTGTTAATGAGGACGACAAAAGAAAAATTAGTGCATTCAGAGGGTGATCAACAGAGCCAGAACAAAGGTCAACTTGATGGTACAAGTCAGGCAGTCACCGCAGGACTAATCCTTGCCTTCATACCAGTGAGCGGTTCCAGCACTGAAAGAGTAGATGGAGTGGTACGTACGTTTCTTCCTCTTCTTCACAGCATCCGCATCCCCACCCTCACCTCTCTCTCCATCTACCTCCCTCTTGCGTTTCAATCGCGCTACGAACCAGCCCGTTCAGTTCAGATAACGCGCTCTCGGCAGGCATCGGAAGAAAGAATAAAATACAACATACCGACGACCCGTGCCCATCCATCCACCCCCAAAACCTCCGCACCCCTCGCTTCCGCAGCGGCAGCCATCTCGCCCAGCACTACCTCCGTGCGCTCCAGGGAGTGGGTCTCGTCATACACCGCCCGCGCGTGGTCGACCCTGAGGATGGATTTCCCTTTCCGGCAAAGCTTCGAGAGCCGTTTGTCGACAGCGGCGTTGGCGGCGGCTGGGGCGGCTGCGGGTGTGGAGACCGGAGAGGGCGTCGCTGGCGTCGCAGTTGGAGTTGAGATTGGGTCAGGCTGCGGATCGTATTGGCTTGAGCGTCAAAGTTGGGATTGGGATTCAAATGTAAGACGAACCCACCTCGTCGGCACGTTGAGTTATGCGGGTGTCGGAGTTACGTTCAGAGGCAAGCTCGAGAGACAGGTAAATGAACTAATCTAATCGATAAGATACATTCATTTCATGAACTCACCATATGAGGACGAACAGGGCTGCTGATCATGGGAAGTGGCCGGCGTTGGGAAGCGGGCATTGCTGGTGGGATGGATAACTTGGGCCGGTCGGGACGACGCGTTAATTGGCCGCGTTGTAGCGTCTGCAAGGTAACGACATCAGTGGGTAAGCTGGAATTCGAGGATTCGGACCTTTACGGCCGCGCTAGTCACGGTCGCAGCTGGTTTGTCAACCAGCTTAGATGTGGACGTCAATAACGTATCAATCAGCGAGGATAGCGGTCTCATCGGAGAAGCTGGAGGCCTGGCATTTGCGTTTGGTTGGGAAAAGCCAGCAATCGTCGACTGCTTCGAAGGGGTCTCGGGTAAGCGCTGGATGAACCGGAATGAATTCGGGGCAGATATGAAATTTCACAGACTTACCATAGTCGCAGAGGCTTGCGGAGTTTGAGGTTGGGAGGCCGCTACGGATACCTACCACGGGCAAGATCAGTAAGAAATATGAAGGTAAAAGTAAGATGCTCACCGCCGACGACGCAGAGGGGGGAACACTGGCGTCGTACGTCTTTTCCTGCTTGGATCGCTTGATCTCTGCATCGAATTTTGACCTCTGGTTGCGATATCGGTTCATCCACGACGCCGACGGGCGGTGTCGGCTCCATGCGAACTCTTCCGGCGCCTCAAGTACACTCTGGGTTAGAAAGGTCGTCTAGGAAAGTAGGAACAGGAACGACAGACCATCGGGCCCAGGACGGCGTATAATGTGGCGTTGTAACGACTCGTGGAAAGTGTTTCGTGGGACGCAATGTAATTTGCGAGGTGGTCGTCCTCACGCGGGCTAAATCTGCGTCGATGCCGATCCAAAGTTAACGGTGCGACGGGGATTGGTTTGGATTGGTGGGATGTGCTCGCCTTACGTTCCGAAAGTCTCCTGTCAAAGGGGGGTGGTTCGTCGGCATATTGAGCAGAGTGAAGCGACAAGGAGGGAGGAAAGATACGAGGAGATGACCATTTGGAGCCATCGCTGGGGTAACGGCATGCCAATAACATTCGAGGTTCTCCCGATCTTTCGAAATTTCGAGTTCCATTCCTACGACTCAGTGCGATTGGTGGACACAGAGTGGGAATAAGCTGCAGTCAAGGCGGGGCATCGAATGGGAAGAATACATTCAGATACGCACGGCGTTCTGGACTCCGTGACGACATCGACGAAGTTTCAAGGGTGAAGTTCCAGCTATGGGGCCAGGTCCACGGAGAAAAGGGTAAAAAATATTAGGATCATCAGAGCCGGCGAACAATGTCCATGGAGTTCTGTCAAATGGAAATGTTCTTCTGCAAACCTAATGGAGAGCGGTGATCCATCATCCAGGGCCATCTCAGCCCATGAAAAGCGACGGTGCGCAGCTGAGCCCCGAGATGGATGTCAGAGAGACTAGAAACACAAAGAGAGACAGCCCGAGAATTTCGGGGCGAAAACTTCAATTCTGGCGTGGGATACAGTGAGAGGAGCCGAAATGCGTGTTACGGCAAGTTTCGGCTATCCTTTCCCACGATCGACGATCCACTCTAACCACCACATTCTGACTCTTTTGAGCAGCATCCCTGACTGAATATGTGCTGAACCGTAAACGTCCAAGGATCCGGAGGACCTCGGACATTAGTGAAGGGCCGGCGCGCCATGCTGCTTCAATCCATTGGGGGCTTGCTCTGCATAAGTGGCGACTATCTGGAAGGTGGTTGACGCTCACCGGGCTGTAGGGGTCTTCTTACTCAGGCTGCCATCTCACTACCTGTTGCCGCAAACTTAGAATGTGGAAATATGAAGAGGATTCCAGACGAAAAACGCTGCGATCGCGATATACTGTATCTTACCCACACCTTTCGTCCCCTACAACTATTGTGCCCACCGGCCCGCCTGAATCGTGGAAATACTTGTCTCCACGGCTCTAAGATTTTGAAATCTTCCGATCTAATTGGCTTGTTTTTGTTTCCTCCGTGGATCAGCTCGGTCGCATGGTTTGCATTCGTTGAAAACTTCGTCGTCGCTGTGGAATGCGGTACGTATCTTGTCTGCCTGAAAATATTCACCCAACTCGCTGCGACCCGGTATTCCTTGCTCTCCCATTTGGGAACTCGCGCCAGCATTCCACCGTTGCGAGCAACACGATAATTGCACTCGACAGAAAACAGCTTCTTGCCCCACAGTGACCTTTCTCCGCCAGTCTATCGATGCTCGAGACCGTAGGCAACGGGCCATGTTATTTCATGGACTCTATATCTGATGTTATCTGCTAATCCCTCGACGGCACAGCGCAGCAGACCACGCTTGCTGAGACGCCACAGAACACCCATGAAAAGAAAGATGTTACTCTAAGAACTGTATTTGTCCATTCGCATGCTCACTGCTCCAGCCTGAGTCGAATTTCTCAGAAATGCGACGAGCTTGAGATCGAGACTTAGGTCGCGGCCGGTGCTGGCAGTGAGGGCCATTCGCGGAATTAATTTTCATGCGAGTTGACGAAGCAGTACAGGCCCCCGTCGTAGCCCAAGTCAGAAGAACGCTAGCTCTGTCTGTACCCAAGTTCCTGGCGCCTGCTTAGCCTCCGTTCCTAAAGCCAAAAAAGTACGTACGTACGGGAGTTAATCCTCCCGCCGAGTGTGCATCTCCTTTTCTTACAAATTACATCTTCGCAATCTCCAGACCCCGAATCCGCCCCGAGCGACCTGTATCTGGACCGAGGACGAAAAAAAGCAGCTCGTTGAGTTGCTAGTGGGGTCCAGACAAGCCAGAGAAGGACCTGACATACCTTTTCCCTTCTCTGGGTTGCTTGTACAGATAATTAACTAGCACTTGCGGTATTCGAAATATCGAAAAGATCTGGTTCATCACGGTGCCATCTGCCCACGAAATTTCATTTTAACTCCCCTTTCCGAAAATATCCCACCAGCTCGTCGTGCTATCGCTGGAAGGATCGCCAAAGGTTCGTACTTCTTGATGAATGCGACCAGTACATGAATCCTCTGCCCGGTTTGATAACACGACATTTGGACAAGTGGGGCGAACTGTAAAGTGGCAGTTCGCTACCGATGGAATTCCTTGAGTTGAACAGGACTTGGCCATTCCACACTCGAATCTCGAAGATCCGCCAAACCCCGGTCAGCAATTCAGTCGGTGCCTTGTTCTCCAATTCCTCCCATTTCCACTCCACACTTGATGCTTTGAGCTTGAGACCTGCGCGCAACGCCTCATTCCCCATCCAGAGGACAGGTACAGCTGAGGTATCCAGTTTGTCGTTTGCGCGAAGGCCCACCACCACTGGAGAAGCTATCCCTCGAAAGATGAGCAATACCGAGCACAATGAACTCACATGTTCGAATGACACCTTGCGAGCCAGATCTCCGAGCGTTGAGGCAGATGTGCGTAAATTCTTTGCGTTCTCTTCGAGTGTAATAAAGCAATGAGAGATTCAAGTCCAGTGGCAGATTTGAGAACCGAGTCATAGAGTACAGATATGAAGTACATCGAGAAGAGAGAGAAAGAAAGAAAAATAAAGTAAAGGAAAGGACAAATGACCAAACTACTAGTGCATGGTGCCGCCGCGCCGTCCGCCTTCGTGACCCTCCCCATCGTCCCCATCGGCGCGCGTGCGCTTGAGCGCCGCCGCCGCGAGGTCGACCTTCCCTCCGTTCTCCTTCGCGCTCTTTCCCTTCACGCTCGGCGCGAGCTTCCTGTCGCTCGGGTACGGCGTGGACCTGGCCGTCCTCTGCCCGGTAGACATGCGTTTTGCGGGGGCGTAACGGGGATGGAGTGACCGTGGATGCAGATGGGTCGACAGGACATGGGGCCGGCGCCTGGTGAGTCGTTCAGATAATTGCGTAGTATGCGGACGAGTCAAAAGACTTACCGCGAGGGAATTTGACGGGCTTTCCACCGTCGCCGAGTTGGTTGTTGAGCGAAACAGCCGAATCTTCTATTTAAAACAAATCTTCTTTAAAGAGCGTCGTTAGAAAAAGAAAGGAAAACGCACAGCTTTGAGGGCACGGACCTCCTCGTCGTGAGCCTCCTCGGCGCTGGCCACCTGCTCAACGAGCTCCTGACGATGCTGTGCCACGATTAGTGGAAAAGCCACCAGACGCGACAGGTTTGCTGCCGGAGCCGCAAACGCGCTCATTCTGAATAATATCTTGGTGGGTAGCCAGTTGAGATTCCAACTTACTGGTGCGTTGAGTTGGGGCCATCGAAGGGCGCGCTAGGGCGCCTTTGATGTCGTGGTCGAGAGAAGGAAGCTGCGTGTGAATGTTGATGAGTGGCTGTGACCGGCTAACTCCTCCGTCTTAACCACATCCATCTCCGAAATCCTATCACAATTTAATTCCATTACACTCAGTGAACCTTTTGAACTTTGCTCCCCCGCCCGAGATCGACTTGAAGACTCTGAGTTACGGCACCTCTTCCATTTCCTGCCTTTTGACTTCCACCGTTATCAGATTTCTTCCGCGCACTTGGATCCGACAGTCGATGAGGATAATAAACCGGACATGATTATACTGGGGCAATTTATTCCGTAGCGGGAACCATGCTTTCGCATTTAGGGATCCCGTCGGCATGACCAGGGAGACATGTCTGCGAACAGCGGGAGGCCAGTATTTGCGGAGGGCGGAGGCATACTACGTCAATATGTCTCACGGCCCGTGGTTGGTATGCTTGATGACTTCCACCGCTCTGTTTTCCGCTCACTTCCTCGTTTCGAACTCTGTCGGATCAATCCCGATGGCACATTTCTAGGAAGTGAACACTGGCTCGCAGTGAATCACGGACAAGAGACAATGCAAAAGCGTCCGTCGCAGCGCGACTTCTCTAAGACTTAATTTCCGTACGCCCTCTTTCCTCAGAATTTTCTGCGGTGATTCAACCTCCACAGTGGGAAAGTTCAAAGATCATGCCATGAGTGACACCTGAGCTCATGTCTTATCCGACATCAACATACGCCACAGTAGATCTGTGTTCGTATCTCGCATTGTTCTACGCGTGCAGTTCAATCAAACTTCCAGAAGCTCGACAGCTGATAGCTGATATGTTTATTTTGGACACGGTTATAATCCGAGAGCTGTTAAACTTCCCACCGCAGCCGCGTTCATTCTCTCTGCCACTTGCTGCTCGAGTACCACCAGCCACCAGCCATGGACCATGCCGATGTTGAGTTCGCCGCTGACTCGACCCTCAGTGGCACTGGATCCCACCAGTGAGCTACCTCCTCGATCAAACCAGTCGTCTCCCATGACCTTTCGACAGCTGTGGTGGCGCCGCCATTTTCTCTCGCTCGCACCACTTTACGGTGTCCGGAGGTACATTCACACAGTATCACCTTGCGCCTGCTGCGCCATCCGGTAGATTTCGCATCCGCACATCGGAAAAGAAAACCCTGAAATATTTGATAGACTTCGCAAAGATCCCACTGGGCCACATCGACTTGAAACGCGAAATACGCTGGGACAATCACACGGGTGTTGTCGATCACCGACCGTCACTGAGACGTATGTATACCGCGAAGATAGGTGGCAGCAAGTCGGACACTACCGTAGCCCTATATCAAGGGGCGGGTGCTACAGAGGTAGTGTTGCGTTATGCTGAGCGCTGTATTCTGATGAACCTGTTCAGGAATGGAGAGAAGACATTGAACGATACTCCTGGCTTCGGTACGAGACAACCCGTGCTTTTCAGCAATAAATTCACCCTCTAGCCATCCGAATTTCTTCCAACTATGCGCTTTCACGACCTCATCCACGATGCACGCTGCAATTTTTCACGACGGTGCGCCCCCCGCATTTCTTACAGCCATTTGCTTAGCTTGGGTTCTATTAGATCTGATACCGTTCGAACATTTCATAGAACTTTATCGCCGTTCACCTATTCTAATTGTGTACATCTTCGGGTACTGTGTATGTCCCTCTGACTCATCCACTCATCCAATGCTGATTTCCGTTGAGAACACGGAGTTCTGGGTATGAAATGTCAAACCGGTTGGCCAACGATACTGACGCCGTCGCAGGAGGCGCGCGGATACTTTGCCTCTACCTTTCAACAGGACCTGGTGCGTTCCGTCGTCTGGATCCATCATTCTCTTATGTATGGCTCCAGAGTGATCTTGAATGCACATTTTGGGTGCGTACATCGACAGGCCAGCTCTGCGCAGACCTCGTACCAGGCAAGATTTGTTGGATCTCAGATCCAGGTCTAATATCAAGCAATCGTGGAGTCACTCCTTTGAATTTACCAGACCAAGAGGCTATGGTCATCGATTCTCTGACCCTGGAACAATATCATTCAATTTGTTATTGGGATCTATCACGTTCTCGACTGATCAGGATATCCAACGCTATGTCAGTGAATCTTGGAGCGGTGCTTGCTTGCTCCTCCGGTGATCAAGTGGAAACCTCGGTTGAGATTGCGTCTTTGCCGGATGTAGAGGTTTCCGTGGGCTGTTGGCGCGGAGCCAAAGCAAAGGTCATCGAGACTGGATGGACCCGGTATTTCAATATTTAAACCGTGATGGGTTCTGCGCTGATAGGCGTTGGCTTTTCAAGTTTTCATTCCCGTGACGTATTCAACAAATTTATCTCGCTTCGCGTCCGATCCAAAGATTGGGGCTGGCTCAGTCAAGCGAATCACGTTTTCGCCCGCCACCGGATCGCATTCAATCTCGAGGACCATGGTACTACTGAAACGATTTTTAGTCTCGTGTTTTGACCCTTTCAAACAGTCGTACTGGACCGTATTCACCTTGATCTTCGAATTTCGGCGACTACCGTGGCCCCGCCCCCCGGCTTCCTGTTTTTGAGGCCCCCCAAAGATCTTCAATCCAGTCCATCCTGCTTTCGTTGGTCGGAGCCTCTGGCGTACTGGTCCCCAGATCCGTCGGGCGTTGAACATCTTAGCACGACTGAGGCGACACGGCTTGGATTCCCTTGTATTGGGCTAACTGCATCTATTGTGGGGCGGTCCTGGAATGCTAGTGTATACGCTGGTCTTCGTCAATTTCATCGGGCGAAAGAGTTCGATCCAGATAGCCAAGCCGTCGCGCTCCACCTTCGTCACCCACTTTATCAAATACCCGCCGGCATTTAACAGTGAGTCCTGAATGTCATCATGTTCTCTCTGGTGAATCAATGAATAGTGGAGTCTGATCCTGGTTCCCAAGAAGTTCGAACCGAGTCAACCAGTCTTCACGAGAACGTGCTCACAGTCTCGTGGACGTCCAAATTCATAATGAACGTGCAGTTAATACTCATATTCTTTCTTGCCTTCTCCCCACTGTATGAGCACGCTGGGTCAGGGGTTTAATTGGAAACAGGTGGTTCAGAGTCGCCAGGAAAATCAGAGTTGTTGGTTCAAGGGCATGATCGTGGTAATTTCGGTAATGTTTCTGCACGCCACTTTCAAGTAAATGTAATTCTAGTTTGAATAAAGGCCGCTAGTCGACTCTCGAAGCAACTGTGGGCTCAAAGGAGCAAATCTTCGCTGCACACTTGAACTCGTAGTCATCTATGACGTGCGGCACTAGTACTGAGTACATCAATAATACTTTCTCATTCCCACATAAATGCCACTGCCAAGGCAGAATTAATCGTAGAGATAGACGAAACCTAGCGTAAGAATGGGGGGAAGCTGAACAGGCATGATAATATTCCACCATTTTGACGGTGCTGGTAATTCCGGTGTATAGAATCCGCGAGTATCGGGCTTTCATCGAGCGAGAATCTTTGCGTTGCAGTGCATTTTACACGCTCATTGTGAGATGGTTCCTTTGAACATGCGTTTTTGATAGGAACATCGCTCCAGCCAGCATCTTCTCGCACATCAGTCAAATTTAATAACATGGCGTACCTGCCTGCTCGCCATGGGCGACCGGTTGAAGATCGTATCCACTTGGTGCATTTCAAAGGGCTCTGCAAGGAAAATTGGGGTCGCAAGTCTCAGTCATTTGGATAGCTTACCAGATTTATTCCGAAGGTAGACTTCACATAATCGGCGGCGTCCTGTGATTGTGTCAGAAAAACAGTGATCCAAAGGTGGTTTGATCGTTAGTACTCTGAATTCGTCTGTCTGACGGGAGATGGTGAACGTGAACGTGTGTCAGTCTGTAGTGTGTCATTCACATACAAAATAACCCCAGACATACTTATACCGTGGAGAAACGTCAATCGCGGTAATTTTTGAGAATTATTTCCGGAGATATCAACTCTTAAATCAAATTATTCGGCGCAGAACCCGCTTTATGAATGTGCCGTCCAAACCGTCATGAAATGGTGGGCGGAAGACAAAGGGACACGTTAAGGTGTTGAGGCGTCCCAGATATATAAAGCTGGCAGTAAGAGATATCGTGTACTTTTCTGGTACTGACTGCGGGGGCGTAAGGTGACTGAACAAGTTGCAGGATATTCACGGTAGTCAAATAGAGTCAAATGTCGCTGTGACGTAAATCAGACAGTCCGTTTTACGATTTTGAGCCAATTATGTCGGGCATAATTACCGTTGCGCATATTCGTCAAATATTCGTTTGTTTCAGTTCTGTGCATAGGCAGATCGTAAATCGGACAGTCCGATTTACGGCTTGAATCAACTCTAACTATGTCGGACATAATTGCTGGGGAACCCACTCAAAAACGCGCTGGGCTTTATAGGCTCGAATCCAGCCTGTCTATGAAAGCAAGCTTGTCGATAGACAGGCTGGTCGATCTGAGTTTGAATTACCAATACAAAATAGTTACCAAAAAAGGTTATTGGTGTATTCCTTCTTCTGTGGGAGATCTTAATAATTTTTACATCAGCGTGTTCGGAGCATTTAATGGAGCCTATTCCGGCTTATCCGAGGGCAAACCAATAGGATTTGGGTCTACCAGGTGAGAATTTATCTATTTTGCCGTTGTTTGGCTCTGACGTCACTCACTCGGAAACGCGGTCCGGAATAACCTTTTATGGTAACTAATTTGCATTGTTAATTCAAACTCAGATCGACTGGTCTGTCTATCGACAGGCTTGCCTCATAGACAGACCAGTCACTGGTCTATGGGCTTTATAGGCTGGGCCATGTTTGCGTAGTTTTTTTATTTTACTTGGGCGGGATGACGTCGGCGCGGATGCGATCGAACTCGAAATTTGTTAGTGGCGGTGTAGGCACGTGAGTTGGGCGCATTAAGGCGTCGTGTAGACTTGGGTAGAGGCGCGCAAGGGGGCTTCAGGCGTGCACGCAGGAGCGGGAGGGAGACAGCAAGAGGAGGTCATTGCAGAATTCGGGGCGCAGACTTGGCGCAGACAACAAAGGAGGGACGAGCGACGAGCGACGAGGACGAGATCTCGCGAGCCAGAGTGCGCTTTCATCTTCGCAGGCCATTCGTACGCGCGATGCGATTGTCGACATCCAGAGTCGAGAAAATTTCAAGACTGAAGAGTCAGAAGATAAAGAAACGCAGGTGCACGTGCCCAACGCGTCCTCGTTCTGATGCCAAACATGCGCAAAGTAAACGCGTGCGGAAATGAAATTGCGTGGGAACGTGAAGCAATCACCCAGCGGAGAGCCTAGTTTGTATTCTGCGTCGATATGGTGTCCCGAGACCACTGGCACACACAAAGTAGGTAATATATTTTGACCAGTACTAGTTGTGAAGCTGTGCTTATGAACAGCTATCAGCCGAGTCGTCTCGTATCTCCAGATATCAATCTGCTATGCCGAGACCATTGACGCCTGTAATCCATTGGACCAAACCAAACCATCCTCTCAACTTCAACTTCAAAAACGTAGGCGACATTTGAACGGGCGCAGTTTGGCTGTTTTACTTTACTTTCTTTTCTCCCTCTCTCTTTATTTCAATCTGGATTTACCATGTTCAATTCTCACTTCCGAAGCCTGACTTGAACTGAGAATCGCGATACACAGGAGCTGTAGAGTCAGTGGTCGGATATTTCGTTCACTGTACGGTGACTTTTCCTTTTCTTTTGCTCTTGTTCTGCATGATCCTTCGAGTATATCGAATCTGGGTTGACTTTAATCAATCGAAAATGAGAACCCAAGTATTGGATGAATAATCAAGGCCCCGCTGCCAACCACGCCATAACGTCGACGCGACTGCATAGAGGACCTTGTCGTAGGTGATATCGTTGCCGAGGACAATCATTCCACAATCTACGGCATGCAGCCCGCTACGACATCGGAACCGCAGTAAGATTCTGTACTTTAATCGCAAAGGGCACTCACAAGTATTATTATAATCAAACCAGGCGAACTGGGAGCACCCGTGCATGGAGAAGAATTATCCCATCCCATTGGATAGAGAACTACGTACATTACATCCCGCTAGTATTGACGGTGAGATCCTCGGCAGCCAAATTCAGGATTTCGTCGTTTCTTTGGCTCGTCTCCAGGGAGATAACACTGTCTTGGGGCCCCGCATGTGAGTCCAAAAAAAAAAAGCCCGCCCTTGAGCCTTATCTGCAGCCCAAGGGTCCATTCTGGATTTCGCCTGATGAGGAGATCCGGTCGGGTATTCTGCGCACATATTGGCGACGTAATGATGTCTGAATGAACACCTCAAAAAATGTTGAATTTTCCCTCTGAATTCCTGTACCGAACGCGAGTCATAAAGTATACCGAAAGCATAGACATCAAACTCTTTTCTGTGCCTTCGTCTTCTTGTCCTTCCTTAAATCCTCGCTGCCTGCCTTTCGTTTCCCATTCGCACATTCCTCTGTAAATCGCCGCCGAAGGGAGTCATAGAGCTGCGTGTTAAACCCAACGCGTTGCAACCCCGTAGCATCCACCTGTATCGCACCGTCGGGGTACTGTCGGGTGAGGATCTGAACATGATTTTTGGGCCGTGGGACGCCCAACGCAGCGTCAATAATCTCAGATGGGGACTGAAAGAACGGTCAGTGTCGCAAAGTTCAGTTGTATCCGATAAATACTGACAATTTGAGAAGGCAACCCCGTTCCTTCGGGTTGCAAGGGACGCAGGTCGTGGCATTTGTAAGATCCGGCATATAGAACAAACTCCTTGCAGTTGACAAATAACTCACGCGTGCCACCGTGGAAACTAGTTAGATCCGAGCCGTTCATCCAAGTCGCTGTGGCGCGGTCATAGCGGTGGGTTGGACCGTAAGCTATGTAATGGAAATTGGCAACAGACATGGTGCGTTTGGGAAGGTATAGAACATGGTTCAGAAAGCTGTCGAGTCGTATACGGTTGAGCCACACAGTCCAGAAGGGATTGCAAAAGGCGTGCCTCTTTGCATTGAGATCCTAGGCATTGGCTCAGTTAACGCCCAGCGCCCATTCGTGAACATACCTGAGAAAGATAGGAGTACAGATTGGTGCTACTATAACAAACCGGTTGTAGCTGAACGACCGGTATGGACGGCGGGGGGTCTGGTAAAGGCAACTTCTTCATATAATCCAGGTATTTCTCCGGCACTTGGACCGCGTGTTTCTTGTTCATCAATTGAGCAATGATACACTCTAGCGAGACACATCTCTAGCAGGAAATTTAAGGGCAGACATTCAGAAAGTCGTTCAACGTACCTCATGGAGTTCGGCTCGAGCTTGGGTTGATTCTTTGCATTGTTCCGAGAGACTGCTGACCATCTGGGGCCCGTCAGTGAGCCTCGATTTGCGCCTCAAGGGCACTTACGTTAACCAAATCGGTGTTCTAAACACATATCAAACCTCAGTAATTGGCCGTAACCACAAACTCACCTCTTTCACTTCTTCCTGCAGACTCTCGACCAACTCAATCATCTCGCGGAGAGTCTGAAGTACTTAATTAGAAGTCCGGATGAAAAGACAGCGAACTGACCTGCTTCAACTCCTCCTTATCCGCTGCGAGAACATCAAGCTGGGACCTCATTTCTTCAGATGACTGCCATGTATACGTTTAGCAGCATTAACGCCAATAAACGAAGTTTAGAACGAACCACACGCAAACCCGTTCTTTCCTCCTTGACCCTCTGATACTTGTTTCGCAAGATTGTCATGGCCTACCATATTAGCTGTATGAGCCATACCGACGTAATAATAAACCTACCGCATCGTTGGCCTCGTCACGCGCAATTTTCTCCGCGACGAGGACTTCATTGGCTGTCTGGAGCTTGGCGTACATCTGGCGAGACTCCACTCAATTTAAAATGCCCGAAAGATGCGCTCAGCTCACCGTCTGCAGGTCCTGCATCTCTTTTGTCAGAACTTTGGATTCACGGCGCATCCCCTCTAGTACCTGATTTGCTGGATCAGTCGAGACATAAAACCCACGCAGAGCCGGAGGACCCACTTTCTCCGCGTCCACTCGCTGTTCGTATGATAAACAACAAAACGCGGTATCAAGAAAGAGCAGTACATACTTCGCGTAACGCCTTGGCCGCAAGCTCTGCGCTCTCTTTCACTTGGGCCTCCAGGCCCGTACACTTCTGGAAACTTGGTCAAATCCTCTCGGAGGGAAGATGGAGGGACTACCGCTTGCAAGGCGTCGTTGAGCCTGCATTCGTCCCTGTACATCTGGTGCATATCCGTGACGACCGCGTTTGGCTCGAGTTCAAGCTTCTGCGGTGGCGGGAGAATAATGCGGTTGGATATCCCTCGGGAAGGTAACAGGGACTCACAACGTCGCCACTCTCCTTCTTGACATTTTCCACTGTGTCGCCACACTCGTTTTTGGCGTTCAGCGCGTCCTGAAGCCTCGATACCTCTCTAAGCAATGCGGTCTTCTCTCCCTCCAGCTGAAGAATTTGAGGGCTCGTATCTAGATACGAAACCGCCTTCGTCGAGTTGTCCCGCCGCTGGAATGGTAGAGCTGAGTTTAAAAGCAAGCCAAGTAGGGAGTCAACAGACCATAGTCTCGAGTTCGTTCTCCAACTGGCTCACTCGCGCGCGGGACTCCTCTACATAGTTTGAGAGAAAGACCAGGTTGTTCACAATGGCGTCCGGCTCCATGGATGTTGCAGTGTGAGGTTACCAAAATTCGTTCCCACGCTAAGTCACGGGATTATCCGATTAACCAACACTCCAGCTCAATCTCACAGATTGTGGCTCTTTCCCGGGCTTCTGGCAGGTTGAAAATTTCCCAAATTGGTGCTAGCCATGGCAAGGACCGCCTTATGTACGTGGTAGGAATGCAGTAGTTGAAAGTCCGGTGTTCGGTCCATGCGCTCCGTGACACGTCGCTGGAAGTCAATTTTTATTCGGAGGCTTTTCGACGAACCGAGGGAGCTCTAGCCTCCCAAACAAATTAAAATCAACAAACGAAAACCAGTACCCAGTTTGTTTGAAAAGACGAAAGCCAGTTGTACTCACAGACAAGACAACTAACTAGAAAAAGAATTCAACCAAAATATCAACCTCGATATTCCGCGCCACACCTGATCGTACATGGCGAAAAATATAATCAGCGTCGGCGGGAGGTTCATTGTGAACTTAACGTCTGTATCTCGCCAGGACAAGCGGGTGTCTGAACCTCCGGCCATTAACTGGGACGGCCGAAATCATCACTACCTGAGGTCTGTTAATATTCCACGTCCCTGACTGAGTTGACGACTGGCTCTTGATTATTTTCTTCCACCCAGGAAAATAAATGTTCATCATCCACTGGAGGGTTTTATAAACCGTCAGCAGAACAGGACGTTCCGTTTATCCGAGTCACAGCGGTCTGGTGAGGAGGGATATTTGCCGAGGCGTCGGTGCGGAAAATCCTTCCAATACTCGTCGATGCGTAAAATCCTCTCAATACGTTCAATGGAGGCTCAGAGCTTCATCGACATCCACGGTCTGCCAATTCTGATTCACCGGGCCAGGGTATCATCGCACACCGGACGTGTATGGTATTTCGCGCTGTATCACCGTGTTCTCGGTCAATGGCGTGTGATGTGAGAGCGCACTCTAATTCTAGTCATTTAGAAGCGGACTTTAAAGGCGAAACACCTTGCATTTATTGTACTCGCCCACCTCCAAGCGTTGCGGCAGATATCCTCCCTGATGCGTAAATCCGTTTCGT
Source organism: Mycena leptocephala (assembly GCA_029378395.1). Lineage (NCBI taxonomy): Eukaryota > Fungi > Basidiomycota > Agaricomycetes > Agaricales > Mycenaceae > Mycena > Mycena leptocephala. The sequence continues at coordinate 43,692 of JARJLF010001429.1, read as the reverse complement.
TCTCTTAGAATCTCTGAGTACAGTAAAGAAATGGATTAGAATCAAGTCCAGTGGCAGATTTGAGGATCGAGTCATGGAATACAGAGATGAAGTACATCGAGGAGAGAGATGGAAAAATAACGTAAAGGAAACGGACACAAAAAACCCCCAATTGTACTATGGCATGGTACCGCCGCGCGGTCCGCCTTCGCGACCCTCCCCATCATCCCCATGGTCGCGCTTGCGCTTGAGCACCGCCGCCGCAAGGTTAACCCTCCCCCCGTTCTCCTTCGCGCGCTTTCCCTTCGCGCTCGGCGCGAGCTTCCTGTCGCTCGGGTACGGCGTGGACCTGGCCGTCCTCTGCCCGGCAGACATGCGTTTCGCGGGGCGCAGCGGTGATGGAGTAAGAGTAGGCGCGGCGAACGGGGAAGCGGATGGGTCGACAGGACACGGGGCCGGCGCCTGGTGAGTCATTCAGAGAATTGCATAGTATGCGGACGAGTCGAAAGACTTACTCCGACGGAATTGGAGGAGCTTTGCGCCGGCGCCGCGGGGGCTGCGGAGCGAAGGTGCCGAGTGTTCTATGTAAAATGAAATTCTTCAAAGAGCGTCAAAAGAAGAGAATGAAAAACGCACGGCTTTGAGGGCACGGACCTCCTCTTCGTGAGCCTCCTCGGCGCTGGCCACCTGCCCAAGGAGCTCCTGACGATGCTGTGCCACGATTAGACGGATGGTACGACGAAAATTGAATGGAAACATACCGCATTCGCTGCGAGCAGCAAGTCCTCGGCGGTTGCGAGGTCTAGACGGAGATTGTTTGCGCCGTCCTGGACATCTTTGAGGCGCCGTGTGAGCTGAAGGGAAAATCTAAGAGCAGAAAGGACGTTCATTAGGTATGGTACTCACCAGGGCAACTTGCCGACGTCATCCCGCCCAAGTAAAATAAAATAAAACGACGCAAACGATCAACTCGCCCGCCTTGAGGACGCCCGCCAGGTGAGTTGTCGCAAACTGGAGTCTTTCGGCGCTGACATTGCATAGCTCGAGGCGTCCTTTGACGTTGCCGCCAGGCGCGGATGTGATCGAACTCGAAAGTTGTTAGTGGCGGTGTTGGCGCATGAGGCGCGCGAGTTGGGCGCATTGGGGGTAGAGTAGGGCAGATGCGCACAAAGGGGTTCAGTCGAGTCGAGCGGCGTCCTGTAATCCCTACGCGCAAGCTCGTGGAACCGCCACCAGACGCGAAAGGTTTGCTGCCGGAGCCGCAAACGCGCTCATTCCGAATAATATCTTGGTGGGTTGCCGGCCTGGAAGGGATTAACTGGCGCGTCGAATTGGGACCATCGAAGGGCGCGTTATGGCGCGTTTGATGTCGTGGCCGAAAAGGAAGCTGCGTGTGAATGTTGATGAGTGGCTGTGGCCGGCTAACTCCTCCGTCTTACCACATCCATCTCCGATATCCTACACGAATTATTCCACTCAGTCACTCTTTTGAACATTTGCTGTGGCTTCTTGATGGCTCAGTTACTCCCAGTACCTGAACCAGTCACTGTGGCCCTCTGTGGGACTCTCCAAACTTGGACTTGCTTACTCCCCAGCGCGACATCGACTTCAAGACTCTGAATTCCGGCGCTTCATGGTTCCAGCTCACAGTGGACCTGCAGCACGAGTTGATCTTAGGACATTTGATAGCACACGGGCGGCCTTCAAGTTGCTGTCTATGTCTATTTCGCGGACAAATTTGGGACAAATGCCATCGTCGCCTGCCCAGATAATACTTCTCCACGGAATCAATCAGCTACTGGTATTTCGACGTCGCCGATATCCCTCTTCTCCTCTGCACCCATGAACTGCCAACTCAAAACGGGCCTTCCGACACAGTCTCAGTCCTTCTCAATGACACAGTGCATCCGATTCGTATCCAGACACCCACTTTTGCCCCTTTCGTTTCTTTTCCTTGCCGTACTACCCGATGGACGGTACACTACCCGATGGACGGTACAAGCGGCAGCTGAATCAAAGACCCGAATATATCTGTTTTCCGATTTACTTCTGGCGCGACGTCTGCGCTCTGTGTTGATTGACAAGTTATTTGCGCTGTGAACATTTATCTTAAACTCATGATAGAGTTCGAGGTCCTGCCCGTCCGACACCAATTTCAGCACCGATCTTCCGCACCGCATCGAAGGTATTGTTGAAGCTCCTCCTTTTGAATTTGTTTGCAAAACGCGGAGCGCCTTCGAACGCTCATGCCCTCCTACCACGCGACGTGTCGATGGCCCTCTCATTGTCCGCGGTACGTACCTGCACAATATTTCAAAAAAAAAATCCTTTTCAAACCTCATGCATCATGTCTCCTCACTATGCTAGTGGTGCTCAACAAACCTCTTCGACGCATTCATTGCATTGCTGGCTGTCTCCAGTTCGGGATCTTGCTTTCCACAGCATGGTCCCTCCCTACTACTTGGACGTCACCTTGCCGAGAACCTTGTCGAGCACCTTGTCGAGCACCTTATTATCCAACCTGTCTTTCTGACCGGCTCTTCTAATACCGCGCCAGACCGCCAGCTCACGTACAACATAGGCGTGAATGCCACTGAACCCAAGCTCTTATTCGTATTTTCCCGGGTGCTCACTACTTGATTATCCAAACTGCGCCTATACTGTACAAGGTACGGAGCAATCGGAGCGTCTTTACCTGAGTCCGCTAAATTGTCGATTGATTTGTTGGCAGGGGAAATTAATACCATCACACGCGGCCCGTATGAAATTTATGCTGGGAGATGATTCCGCTGACACCTCGACTGCAGTTTTTCCATGCAGCAAGTAGACCGCACAGCTTGTATCGTTGTATGAGTTTTTCGTCCCCAAGCTACTAGTACTGGGTTCACGTATCTGAATTACGTCCTGTTCAATTGCAGGCCCAGCTCTTGCCGGAAGGTGTGAATCCCACAAACGTTGGCGATACGCAACCGATTCGTTCATAACTAAAAGTCAAGGATTGTGCTCATTCTCGGCTACCTTGAACGGACAGTTCATAATCCGTCTAGCTCTCATAGATCTTGACTCCTTAGCCCCCACAGGAAGTCGCTGTATTACCAGCGCTCGACGCAAAAACATCACATTCACGGTGGCTCAAAAACTGGAGTACCAGTGCCGGCTACTGGGGCCCTGGGCGCCCATGTTCAGTCGTCTCAACCGCGTTGCCCCATGGCGCATACGAGATTGTCCTCTGCGCCGGCGAATGCGCCAACTTGAGCTTGAGGAGAGTCATGATGGCGATTTGCACGAGTCTCATTGTTTGATACAAGTCGAGTCGTCTCAAGATGGATGTAACGCAACTCCGTCCGACTTTGTTGCATCGGTCGGATGCATCATCAACGGCGGTGCTCGAACGCTTATGCTGATATGGGCATCTCGTCCTCCTAGTTTCATGTTCTGACGACCGGCGTCGCAGCATCTGCCTTCACCACTATTCGGCCCTTGAGCAGACCCATGTTGACTTACACGAGCGTCGGCTTTCAGTATCAATAACTATCGAACATACATGGGTAGCTCGTGAAATTGTACCAGAGAAACAGCTAGTAATCATAGAGATAGTCGAAACCGAGCGCAAGAATGAGGGCAAGCTGAACAGACATAATTATATTCCACCATCTTGATGGCGCTGGTAGTTCGGGTGTATCGAATCCGCGAATTATCGGGCTTTCATCGAGCGAGAATTTTTGCGCGCTGGGTTTAAGACGCTCAATGCGCCCGCACGAATCCCGGTGAGCTGGTTCATTTGAACATGCGTTTTTGATAGGAACGTCGCTCCAGCCGGCATCTTCTCGCACATCAATCAAATTTAATATCATAGCGTATCTGCTCACCATGAGCAAGCAAAGCCAGTCCACCCGACACCTCATAAAGCGGATAGCGTAGCTCTCGAGCAGCATCTTGGCTATATGCTTCAAGGCCTTTTCCTTGGAGAAATTGGCGGAGGCCACTATAAACATCTCCATCCCATGATTTTCCCTCAATCTCCATGGTCGGCTCTAAGGTTGGAAATCCCAGATCTTCGGCCGTCCCAGAGCTCAGGCGTTCAACGCCAGAGGGGTCAAGTGACCAATAGCCCATACAATCCGGTCGGCAAATGAATGCCGGGGAATCCGGTTGAAGGTTATCCAGAGGGCATAGAAAAAGATAACCCGGAGGTAGGGCTACTCCTCGAGGTGGTGGGATCTTGACTTCGCATATTATGCTTTGTACACAGTCTGATGGATAACATGATTCCTTCGTTCAAAAAACAAGCAAGACAAACGCACAATAATCCTCGTAGTCTGAGATCATCTTGCTCCGACTGAAGATATGATTGGCTTGGGTGAGCCACGAGGTGCAGACCTTGGCATGATGCGGAGTATCTATAATCTGGACAATCCTTGCATCAGATATTTTGTAGGAGTGCACACTTCAGGAAATGCATTGATTAGCACGGTGTATGGCGGATAATATTAATGGAAACGTACCGTGTCCAGCCATTGTCCAGAATCAAGAAATTGGGCGCCTTGGGCCCTGGTTGCCGCCACGCCTTCCAACCAGAGTATCGCAAAGGACAATCCGGAATGTGTGCGACTTCTGAGCCCGAACGAGCAGAAACTATCAAACCCGGATACACCGAACTACGGGTTGAAATGGGGACCGAACGAGACTTTGAGAGATAGAGGAAACAAATCTTAAAGTAATCCTCCAAAGCTGTGGCAGCAATGATTGCCGAATCCAATTGCCGTTCAAAAAGAGACACGGCGGTCCGAAATGATGTGTCCAATGACTTCCAAAGGACGAGACCACCATCATTAGCCACGAGGTCAATGCAGACGCGACCGGTTGAAGATCGTATCCACTTGGTGCATTTCAAAGGGCTCTGCAAGGAAAAATTGGGGTCGCATGCTTCAGTCATTTGGATAGCTTACCAGATTTATTCCGAAGGTGGACTTCATATAATCGGCGGCGTCCTGTGATTGTGTCAGAAAAACAGTGACCCAGAGATGTTGGCACATTACTACTCTGAATTCGTCTGTCTGGGGTAAATGTAAACGTGTGTCAGTCTGCAGTATGTCATTCACATACAAAATAACCCCAGACATATAGACTCGTGACCAGTCTGCCTACGCCGTTCTAACAAGGCGGGCTTGTTGGCGTAGGCAGACTGGTACTTCTCGGAAGTGTCAATCGAGCTGGGGCGGAGTTTGAAATTAAGTCTTGACTTGAGTAAGACCAATGACGCAATGAGCCGCAGCAATTCCGGAGATCACGGTCCGAAGTTGATTTCCACTAAAACTATCCTCAAATTTTACGGCGTTCTGTACCATAAAGAACAAAATTAAGGAGGCCAAATGAAAGGGATAATTCTTTTATTTATTATCCCAGCTTCAATCAAAAAATAAGTAAAAAAACTGAGCATAAACGGATTAAGATTGTGAAAAAGCCACTTAAATTTCAAACTCCGCCCCAGCTCGATTGACACTTCCGAGAAGTACCAGTCTGCCTACGCCAACAAGCCCGCCTTGTTAGAACGGCGTAGGCAGACTGGTCACGAGTCTACCAGACATATACCGTGGAGAAATGTGAATCGCGGTAATTTTTAAGGATTATTTCCGGAGATATCAACTCTAGGTAACATATTCAGCGCAGAACTCGCTTCAAGAATGAGCCGTTCAAACCGTCATGGAAAATCGCAGCGTGCAAACCAGACGAGCTCGCTGTGCCGTAGAATTGGAGAAGATTGGGATGACTGGTATGCTATCTATTATTATGACACGTAAAAAACATCCTGTCTCACCGAAACCGCGAATATTGGGCAATATCCCGTTGCCATTCCTGCGGAGAGTACTCAGGAAGTTAAAGTTTTTCCAGCGACGGAAGTCAACCCACCTCTTCAGCGCCTTCCCCTTGGTACATGGCGGCAGTCATGCTAGAGTTGCACGCATGAAGCCTGGCAGAATACATCCGTCTGACAGAACTCCGTAGGCATTTACGGTTTACCAGAGCGGATCCTCGGTCCACTTTTAATTCGTTCCGCAGATCCAGATTCCCCATAGAGAGGATTTGAAAGTCTTTTTTGTTTTTTTGGCGTCAAATTTAATCACGAGTAGGCTGAATTTCAGTCATACCAACGGGGGTAGGCACAGCGCTATGATTGACATTTGTAATGTTGAATTCTCCGCCGGTAAGCACAAAGTGCTCGGCATTGGGGAAAAAAGCTGGGGAATATCCGGCTCCGAGTCTAGTACTTAGGTGACGTGAGATGAAGTTTATACTGGGCGAAACTGGACACGGACTGTGAAGAGCCGCCCTCAGTCTTCAATTCAGATTTGGGGATAGCTCCCAAGTGCAGGTTTCCGTTCATGGGTGGTGAGGGTGAGTGGAGTCACTTCTAGCTAAATTAGGAGCCTGAGACCGGTCGCCAAACGACGGCGAAGGCTACATGTCCGGGAGCAGATTTGAGTTGCAGTTGGGACTCACTCCACGAGCAACTGTATGGCGGTCAACGTGGTACTTTATTAAAACAGGGTACAATGTCTCTATTTCGACATAATATATGTGATTTGGAGCAAAATGTACATGGAAAGTCAATGAGTAGAAAAACTTTCCTATAACACTTTTTGAACTTTCTTTTGGTGTCTAAACTTCATCGATTTTTTTCAGCACCATAACTTCCTCGGCATTTTCCAGCACCATTGAGTGGCTGTGCCAGGAGCCCGCGGGCCGAAGTCTGCCGAATTGAGCCAACTTCTGCAACCAGGATGTATTTCTTCGAGAATGTTCAGACAGTACAACATCATGACTAATGGTGCTCTAAGGCCCCCACCCGGAGTCCTTTAGCCAGACTGGAGCCCCAAGAGAGGGAGTAGCACACCTTCAACATGGATCGGCCCGCAAGCCAATCAGCACAGCCACGGGATCATGCCGAGAAAGTTATGGGGGAGAAAAAGGTAAAGAAAGTGTTACCTTACAAAAAAAAGTTGAAGTGTTATATGGAAGGTTGGAAAAATGTTTTCTCCTCCGTCATTTACACATTTTGTTTTCCTCAAAACAGGTACATTATATCCAAATCAACATTGTTTACCCCCTTTTAATAAAGTACCACGTTGACCGCCATATAACTGCAACAAATAGGAGACCGCCATCCTCAACAAGCAATGCCAATGGATTCGGACTCGGAGGCCGTTCAACATAAAAATAATTCATTGCCTGAAATAACGTGAAAATCTGGTTCGCGAGCCCGTAGGGAAATAGTACCGGCGTTTGTAAATTTAAGCAAGTGCTACGGTGGTATGTGTGGCGTTTGGTGACCTCGAGGCTTGGGAAGTCGGAAAACTAATCCGATCAAAAAGTTGCTTCAAGGTCACTACTTCAAGAATTGGATAAGGGCGGAGGAATGATAACTCTGAGGTAGAAAAAACGTGAAATTGCATGAGCATAATGAACAACGCGGTATAACAGATGGGGATTCGCCTGTTTCATTGGTGGTGTCGCTTAACCGAGTCATGTGTGAGTCAGACAAAACATGACAGAGTTCGTGAAAGCAAAAAAGGCTGACCCCTGCCCGGATTGAACGGACGACCTTCGCGAAGTTTAGAAACGACTGGAATGCGACGCTCTACCACTGAACTAAGGGGTCATGTTTGTGGGAGTTTTCCTGGAGCTATGCTGGGAATGGAACACTAGACGGCCGTGGAACGATAATCTAGAGGACCAGAAGGCATCCTGGGGCCCCCTAACAATTTGTTACGACTGTGGATCTCTCATTTCGTAAACCAGCATCGTGCGAACCCCTCAAAGTTTACCATCACATGTACACGTGACGGCTGCCATTTGCATTCCACCAATGGCACCACCACACTCGGCGCTCTCCCACTTTGCAACTAGGGTAAGCCATGACAAAACCATTCGCCTTGTACTGGCGCCAAGTATTCTGCCTGGAAAGACCGAAACAGCAAGGAAACGGGCATGCAAACTTGATTTGGCTATACTGTTGCGGCTGTTGATATCGGCGAAACACCACTCAGATATGGGGACACCAAGGGGACACGGCCTTAAATAGGTGACAGCCGCCGCTCGCTGTGTAGCGTCCTCTCTGGGGTGAAACAGCTCAGAATGTACCTGAGGCGTCTTTGTTTGCTGACTCAATGGAGGACCCGAGGAAACAACGGATATCGTGAGTCGCCAATATTTTCGGTCATGCGAAGGCTTATCAACGTTTATTCCCCATAAAGCTATACTCGTGTAGTAGAAGAGTATGTTTTTGACGCCTGCCGTATCCGGGTCTGGCTATTTTTTCATATTCTACTCGTCTCTGAATTGATGTGCAACGAACAGTTGCGGCAGCCACTTTGCTATCTGTTTTACCCTTCATGTAATAACCCCCGTCTGACACTCCCGGTCTTAAATTATGGCACTGCGGACGAGGTGTACGGTATCAGGCCGAATGGGCTGATGCTATGCATAATGTAGCACCCTGGCCTGGAATGCGTAGATCATGCCAAATGACCTGCGAGCTTCACTCCCAGTGATCCCCGATTCAAGAACCGAAACAGAACTTGCAACAGTCAGCCCGTCTGTCCGTATTCATTTCCAGTGGGTTGCTTCCGCGAATAAATTCGTTCAATGCCATTAACAACTCCTCACCATCCAACATTCCGCTTCATGGGAAGGAGTTTGAAACGGTCAGCAAGGCGGCGACACACTAAATTTGCTTTGAATGGATCCCGCACGAGGCTATTCAACGATGCTGTGAGTGACGATCTTCGTATCAATGAACGGACTGTCCTAATCTCCGTATCAGCTTTGCCCAATTCCACTCCCGCGGCAGCCGGGACTGACGAATTACAAGGTTGCCCCTGTCAGCCCTCTGCACTGCAGGCCTTCGCCAAGCCTAAGATCTTAAACACCACCAGTACAGTCGCGGCGAAATTAGTTGCAAGACCCCATTTAGAAATGGCTCCGGCACATGTCCGGCAGGGCCCAAGACTTGAAGTGGTGGGGAAACCAGGACTCCTTCAATGAAGGAATGACTCTCTACAGCCCTGCCACGCTGAGGAATGTGCAGATGTGGTGAAAATTCGAATTTTGGGCCATGCCGGAGGTCATTCCTATGGGGTTTGATCTTGAACATCAGACGTCGAGATCAATTAGTTATTGCCGCGTCTCAAAATGGTTTGAAGCTTCGGGATGCACTATCCGCAGATCTGCTCCATTTGCGCCGTAGTATGCTTTCTCGCGTCAAGGGTATCCTGTCAAACACGGCATTCCTCTCGTCGCACCAAAGGCAATGTTGTTGCCATCGCTGACTCCGGCCAAACCTGCCCTCCCAGGCGACTGCCGGCTCATGAAGGCCCCGAGCGCTGAGTCCGAGCTCTTCTGACTCTATATCCTGCTTGAACGGAGTTCGGTCGAAGGTATAAAACCCTCGAGGCTTTCGGTGATTTACCAGTACTTTCGCACATCTTCCTTTCCGTTCTTCCGATGGTTTTCGCCGCATTGCTCACTCTTGTTGCACTTTCTGCTTCAGTATGCGCTGCCCCGGCTGGTGGTGCGGTTTGTCCTGATGGCACCCATGTCGGGGACGCCGCTTGTTGTCCATTTATTCCTGTGTGTTCTCCCATTGCCCCCCCTGCTGCTTACATGCTCAATGCGTAACCATAAAGCTCGTCCAGGATCTTCAAAACAATCTTTTCGACAATGAGTGTGGCGAAGACGCCCACGAAGTCATCCGTCTAACATTCCGCGAGTTTAGCGATTATATTGACCGACATGTAACTGATCCCTCCTTCCAGACGACGCAATTTCGATCAGCCAAAAGAATCCTTTGGCGTAGGTGGTGATATTTTGTATCTCGCTGCCGGACTAACATCTGTGCCATTTGTATAGTGGTGGTGGTGCGGATGGAAGCATGCTTCTATTCCCCGAGGTAGATCATTTCTGAAAGTGGCAGTCAGTTTAACTTTGAGACTCATGCATTCGTAGAAAGAGCCCAACTTTGACGCCAACGCCGGGATTGACGACAGCGTTAACAACTTGCTGCCATTCTTAGCCAAGCACGACAAGGTTAGCGCCGGAGATCTCGTTCAGTTTGCCAGTGCTGTAGCCCTCAGTAACTGCCCTGTATGTGTATTCTCTGCTTTCGCGTTCAAAACCCTTATGCCCTCGATAGGGTGCTCCACGGCTCGAATTTTTGGCAGGCCGTCCCAATAAAACGTTCCCCGCCGTGGACGGTTTAATTCCTGTACGTAGTATGTTATCTCTTCTCTCGGTAGTTCACTGACCTCCAGTCTGGTAGAGACCAGAAGACAGTGTCACAAAGATTCTCAATCGATTCGCCGATGCGGGCAACTTCTCTGCCTTCGAAGTCGTCGCCCTGCTATCCGCGCACTCAATCGCCCGTGCGGATCATGTAGACGAGAAGATCGACGCAGCACCATTTGACTCTACGCCCTTTGTCTACGATACACAGGTTTTCCTGGAAGTCCTGCTCAAGGGCGAAGGTTTCCCAGGAAGCCGAAACAACACAGGCGAGGTTAAATCACCTCTCCCGCTCAGCAAAGGCAACGACGCAGGCGAGCTCCGCCTACAGTCCGACTTTGCTATTGCTCGAGATTCCCGCACGGCATGTTACTGGCAGGGATTCGTCAGTGAGTGTCATTCTCCACCGTTTGATGGGTCAATTATTTATCTGGCCGCAGACAAGCAGGACCACATGGCGGCGAGCTTTAAGGCGGCTATGGCCAAGCTGGCGGTGCTCGGTCAAAAGCGTTCCAAGCTGATCGACTGCTCCGACGTCGTCCCCGCAACGGTGAAGACGAAGGTCAAATCCGCAAGGTGAATATAATCAATTGTACTCCGCATCCCCTCTCAAGCTCATTCTGCCAGCTTTCCCGCGACCAAGTCTGCAAAAGACCTCCAGCTCACCTGCAAAGACCCCTTCCCTTCACTCACTACCGATGGTGGGTTACCTCATTCCCGCAATAAATGGATGCTAACCTCGAAAATCTTCAGCTGGGGCGCATGAGACACTCATACCTCATTGTCCAGACGGTGGACAGAAGTGCACGTCGGTGCAGTTCCCAGGCCCCGCCTGATCCGCTCCTTGTTTTCTTATTTATTATCCTTTCAAGGACTCGACTACACGCCATTCCATATATATATAGATCAGGATGTATCTAGTTCACCCACTTAGGTAAATAGGACAAATACTAATATTTTCGAACACATTGTTGGCAGCCCTCGTGCAATGAATGCATGTCAATGATCCCGCAGCCGATTTTGGTTGGGTTTTGTTTGGAAGGTCCTGCGCTTAATGTCAGTCCCGAGTCTGTCCAACGAACCCGTTGCACAAGATGAAACACGGTGCTCGCACGCCTCCGGGAACTGGACAGAATGCATTGCATAGCCTATTCGAGATTGACTGATATTGTGGTCCCTCGAAGAGTTCAGGTTATAGTGACACGTCTCGGGTGGTCGCCGGTCGCTACCAACAGGTATCCTATCCGTCGATACAGGTAAATGTATCATTATATTCACCGATGAAGCAACAGCCGTGCTTAATATTTACGATGGCCCAACTCCTGCAGATCCCACTCTGTGACTGGGTCCACCGGTCCTCAAGCAGACGCCAAGCGTTCCCATCTGCCACACGAATGCGTTAATTTCTGCCCCATACAACACCACACAAGTGGGTGAAGCTACGTACGGAAGCGGCATTCCCTGAGCGTTGGGCAGTCGCTGACCCCATTGTTCTACCGTGGACCGATCAGCGGCATAAAACTCGCCCTCCTCGTCCGCGGGGGTTAGCTTCCGCGCCGGGTCCAACAGCAAAAGAAATTCGGGTGCGAGATAGCGCAGTCTGGTAAACCGGTGAAGTCGCCGCGACACCTCTCCGAGGTATGCCTCCACAAAAGTATTCGCTTGAATATTGCGGCACTTAAATACGCATTGATTCGGGCAGCACGCACCGGCTCGAGACGGCGCGTCTGGTTGGCGACAGAGCGGAGCTGCACACACTCGGTGTGTGGAAGATGCCGCGCGAGCGACGCGAAGATCGCGCCACTGGGGTTCCGGATGTACAGGCTGCTGAAAATTAGCTGCGCGCCTTCGGACGTGAGCGGCGCAAGCTTCGACAAGGTAGCATCGATGGAAGGGTGTTCCGCCGTCCACAGCAGAAGAATCTACTTGGTCCCTGTGGGGAAAAAAATCCATAAAAGTGGTGGGTCCGACGTAGTATCGCAGTTTCGGGACCGGCTTGGGCGGTGTGGGTGGGCCTGGTGCTGGAGTGTCCAGGCCGCCGATGATCAGACGGGAGATGTGCGGGTGTCTTCTCAGGAAATCTTCAATCAGTGGGCGCGTTGAGACTGGTGCGATGTATTTGAAGTCGGAGAGGCCAGGGAAGGTGCAGTGGCGCAGGATGCACATGTATCGATCATCAAATGAAGAGACCTCGAACTCGAGGCTTTCGAGACGGCTCATAGTGCTCAACACATTATATTCCGCAAATTCTGGGTATTCATCTGTGCCGCTGCAAAACCGTTAAATCAGATTGAATGATTCATTCAGACTTACGGATCTCCCAAGTTATCTGAGAGAGGAAGAGCGCGAACAGAGGTCGCTCTTTCCGACGTTTTGGCGAGACATTTCCAGAACGGACGGAGTTGCGTATAATTCTGTGATGCTACAACGCGGTAGAGAGAAATAACCGCATCAGCAAACCCTGATTTTTCCTGTAGTGCTATGTAGTACTCTGTAGCCCTCCATAGTTGAGCATCCACTATGGAGTACTATGGAGTGCTGCGGGGCTATGGACCCGCACTATAAGGACCCTCAGGGTTTGCTGATGCCGCGAGCTCATCATGATGGAAATGCCTCGAGACGCGACAAAGTCCAAGCTTTGCTGCCGGAGGCGCAAGCAGAACTATTTCGGATAATATCTCGTTGGGTAGCCAGCTGAGAATGGATTGACTGGCGCGTCGAGTTAGGACCATCGAAGGCGCGTCCGGTGGCGTGTTTGGTCGAGAGAGAGAAGCCGCGTGTGATGTGACACAGCTTATGCTTATTGATCAGTGGCTGTGACTGGTTAACTCTTGCGTCTTGACCACAACCATCTCCAGAATCCTATCACTCGAGTCTAGTTACATTCAATTCCATTACACCTTTTGAACATTCCTTGAGTTGAGTGTGGTCAGTTGCTCCCGGTAGTCCCAGTGAGATCGACTTCAAGACTCTCCCCATGGCCACGAAGCGCTCTCAGCCTCTCCGGGCCGGTGATCAGTTGGACTCGAGTACAAATCTGTTGGCCCCGCGGCGTAAGCTGATAATCAAACCACGGGACAAGCTTGAAGGTGCTGATAGACTAGTACAGCCTCGGGACATTCAGTACACGGGCTGTGCACTCTGGCATTGCTGACTGCGCGTGTATATTTCGCAGACAAATGCCATCTCCGCCGGCCTCATAAGACTTGTCCACGGAATCGATAACGTATAGTGCGACATTGCCGCTATCCCTCTTTACCCATGAACCCCATACTCCAAGCGAGCCTGGGGACACAGTCTCAGTCCCTCTCAGTGACGCAGTGCGTCGTGTCTAGTCCCCTCTCTCGAATTCTCATACCTTCAATCCAGAAGTACTGCCTCGGATTTCTTTCCGAAGGCACAGCACTTCGTCGTCAATGGCGGACAGTTCACCAGTAATGTCACTCATATGCACAACGATGATCCCGCCGCGTCTTCTGGTGACAGCTTGCTTTCCTGTTAAATCATAACATATCTAATGTCCGTTCAGGCTTTCGGACAATTCCACTGGGAGACCTGGAGCTGCTGGATGAGATACAGTTAAACGATGTCTCCACCATTGTCAGCCGACAACCCGGAAGGTGCTCTGTAACTCGCCTGTTAATCGCGCCTTTGAGGCGGACCTACTCCGCTCGGGTCAGTGGCCGCAAGTCCGATATGACTGTTGCTGTATACCAGGGACAGAATGCCGAAGAGGTGAGTGATTGGTTCTTGGAAGAGCTTATGTTGTAACCCTGACCCGGGACTTTTTCAGGAATGGCGCCGAGACGTCAATAAATATTCTGGCGTGCGGTGGGTGGCTCGTGATGATGACTATGGTGTTTTGAAGAATGAGCGATAGACATCCGAAATTCCTTCAAGTATACGGGGTCTCAGGATCGCGTAGTCTTTATGCTACAGTCTTCCACGATGGCGCGTATAGTCTACTTGCGGGGGATATTCCGCGCTGACGAGGTCGGATTCAGACTTGATTCCGTTGCAAGAGATCTACTCGCTCTGTCAACGCTCAAGCTTAGCGACCGCATATCTTCATGCGCTTTTTGTACGTTGCATCGACCTGGAAGGACTCAGGCTGACAAATCCATAGGGCCAAGAGCTGTGGGTAGGTAGACTGGTTAGCCGTGTCCAACTAGCTGTGACACCTCATCGCAGGATGCAGAGACTTATATCCACTCTATCGCTGGAACATATCTGGCAGGCAGCCTATATAACACCACACATGTTTCCTTGCTAATCAACCCCTAGCACCACGGCTCTTACACGCCCTGGATGCGACGCTCTACAGGCCGTCTTTGCGTCGATCTCTCGCCCACGACCGCCGACCGGCCGATCCTCCCCGCTGTCCTCCCTAGTGGCGTGCCACATATTCCGATACCTCCACTTCCGATGGACCAGGATGCAGCGATAACTGGCGCACTAACGCTGCGGCAGCACCAAGAGATTATCGACCATTGTCACAGTATCTCCCGATGGTCCTCCGAGTCGCTGCTCGTGAATGGTACGATAAAGCTCGGGGCTCTGGTCTACTGTCGGTCGATCGCCGAAGACCCCGTGGAGCTTGCATCGATCCCAACTTGCTTATTCGAAGACTCCGGGTGGGAATTGAGGATCCGGGGGTCATTGAGTTCGTCGAAGCCCGTGCGAATGAAGAACGGTTGGACGCGGTAAGCCTGGATTCAGAATGCGGACAGAATTTCGTTCCACTGATTTCAGCTCGTTATGAGTTTCGATTATTTCAACGTCATGACGACCGGAATGGCCTCACGCGAGATCCACTGGCCTTACGCAGTAAACAGCTGGCTGCCCCAAGCGAACTATATCCTGAACGGCCTCGGCATCAACTCCGACTACGACAATTATCGTGTGTGCGCTGGCTCGGCATACTCGTAGTATTTCTGACTCGTGTCGTTCACAGGAATTATTTACGGCATCGACTACTGGCTGTCATTCTCCAACATGGCGGACATGTCCCCAAAGAATGGCTATCTCTTTCTCTGCCCCCTAGTGCACTTGCGCTCCCTCGATGGCACACGGTTGGCGCCCCCCAGCGTCGCAGCGTATTGGTCCATGGACCCGACCGGCGTCAAGCGCCTGAGCCACTGGAAGGCAACGATGCTCGGTTTCCCCGCACTGGCATTCAAGATGAAGATCTGGACCCGGAGCTGGGATGAGAGCGTTTATGCAGGGTTGCGACAATTTCACCGCGGGAAGGGATTTGATCCTGACACCCAGGACGTCGCGCGACATATGGGTGTGCCACTTTACGAGTCGCCCTGGATAAATGACAAGGAAGGGGATGGTTAGTCTGCGTCCGACCTTGTTCTATTCGTTTCTCGCCCTGATGATTTTTTCCAGCTGTCGAGGGCGACATCGTTAAGCATCAAATTGAACCTCCAACATGCCACTCTACGCACAGCGATGCAGGTTGGTGATGAGCTTTCGCAGTACACCAGAACCAACTGATGCCGTGCATGCACAGTCTTCGAGCCCTCGGCTTCAGGAGTGTCGGTTCTCCCAAAACTCGAAACCTGTTGTGAACCGAACTACGAATTGCATGCCCCTGAAATAATTGAACTTTGCGTTCCAAGCATTCCCAAACGACGGATACCCACCCAGACTTGTACTTTGTGTATCTGGGGTGGGTTAGGATTTTTCTTCGCTGTTATTATTTTATGGGGTTTTTCGTTCGAGGTGTGTTCCCGCCCTCCAGAATTTCTCCCGTGTCCTTGACATGCATATTCGCAGTCTTCCCATTCGACTGTCATCAGTTTTGCGATCCAGCGCGCTGAAAGGATGGAGTCCTGGCTGCCCGACGATGCCTTGATAAATCTTATCGACTTCTTGAAGAAGGATGTGCGAGCGGCGGCGGTGTACAACACTATCGAAGGGGAAGGAATCCGGGTGAAGTGGGTTCGCAGGCAATTAGGCTTGGAGGGAGAGGCCTAAAGATGTGTATTACTGCTGTATCCGGCGGACTCGGAGAGCCGGTTGTCTCAATGTCTGATTAGTGATTCTTGCTTGGGCACGGGAACTAAATCGTCCATGTTGCGCGAATACGGCCCCACCATGGTCTCTTGGTGTATTTTAGAACAGACATTCAACCTTTCTCCTCATACCTCAACGATCCATGGACTTTGACGGCAGGTTACGTGGATATTCGCTCCATGACTCGGACTTGTTAGTTCCCTCTCCATGATAATATCATCGACAAAAATAAATACCATTGGGGCTTTTATGATATCGCCCACTTGAAATAGGAGAGAACAATCAACGGCAAGAAAACAAGGAGAATTCAGAGCGTGCCTCCAGAACGCGCCACGCAGGCGGGGCAACGCCAGAGAGAAATTCAAGCCGGGGAACAAACCTGGGCTCGCTGCCTGGTTCAACACACACGTGGTAAATGAGGCAAATGACTTCGCCACCCGTGGTAACCTCACCGGCGTACACGTCAATAGCACTGACGCTCTGGGGGGTATATACAAAGGCCGGCACTTACATACATTCGTGGGCCCGGCACATTCAGCTGAGAGGCGGCACATTGAGTGAATGTGCCGTGCGTGAACAGAGGGGCGGCACATTCTATTTCGGGAATGTGCCGGGCTTGGCACCGACTCTAGGAAAAGACACGTGTCCTTTTTTCGCCAGATCCCGCCTCTTTTCCTCCTCCCACTACCACCACTCCTGGCCCAACAAGCCCACCAACCACTGCGTTCCGGTCCCCGCTAAACTTAGCCTCAGTCTAGTCGGCTAGCCATAGCCACCGAGATGACTCAGTGTAGTTGAGTCTAGTTGGCCTAGGCATAGTCTCCGTAGCTCGGTTTATGTCTGGCTAGCTCTTGGTAGCTATCTGTAGGTCTTTATAGCTGAGTTTGCCTCAGCCTGGCTCTGTCTAGTTGGCTATGCAGAGCTAGGAAGATGTATTTATATCCTTGGTGCCTCTGCAGTGGAAGAGTAAATTTCATTGAAATTTCAGTGATTCTAGCTCTGTGTAGCTGAGGCTAGTCATCTGGACTTAGCTACGCATACCTACGCTGATCTGAGTTTAGCCGGCTACGCACAGTCCACATGAGCTAAAATTAAATTGAGTTTAGGCGGCTAGGCAGAGGCTGTGTAGCCGGCTACGCACAGCTAGGCACAGTCGTCATGAGCTAGGCAGACTAAGTTTAGCAGGTAGCGGAACGCAGTGAACGCGTCAAAAGCGCGTCAAAATGCCCACCAATGGCACCAGCAACTCGAAGCTTACCGGCGTCGAACACCTCTTCATTGACAGGCTCCCGGCGCGTCGATTGATCGACTTCCGCACCCATGTACGTCGTGCTGTGACGCGCTTTATCTATCTAAACTCCCGAATAGAGGTATACACCTAGTTTTCTCATGTCTAACGCGTCTCGCTTCCTCGACCACAAATGGATTGATCTTCTCGCGCTGGAGGCCTTCCTGGAGAAAGCCGCCACCGGTGATTTGAACGCCTCGAGACGTACAGATCTCAGTCCAGCCGACAGGCGTCTTCTCGATACTCTTTCGGTCCGGAAGGCGACTGCTTTCCGGGATCATGTGCGCTCTTTTTCACCCTCGTCTGTGTATCATTTTGATGCATTCGAAAGATTCATACTCCCCACTTCATTGCATCTAATGCGGCGCGGTTCCTTGACCACGCATGTATTGATGTCACACTTCTCAGGGACTTTCTTTGCTCTACCCCGACTCATAATTCATCGACACCGTCTAATCCTATTCACGTCAAAACCGAAACCAACCCTCCTTCGGTACCTCCTCCTCCTGCCTTTTTGGTTAAACGGGAACCAGTATCAGTGGCTATTCCCCCTTCCATAAAGATGCGTACCACGAACCACGGCGGCCATGAGATCATCGAGCTCCTTTCTGATTCCGAGTCAGACGGCGCAGAATCTGATCTCGAAGTCACGGATGTACTGATGCAGGGAGCCTCGCGCTCTTCGAGTCCTATTCCTCAACGGCCTCTCGGCGAAATTGGTGTGTATGAATTAACTACGTACAATTGGTTGCTCATTTAGTCGGCAGATTCGGAGAATGAGGCAGCCTTCTCGTCGGGTCCGTTGCAACCGCATTTTGGTGCGTAAATCGACCTCGTATGATCACTCAACTTCATTTAAGGTGAGCGAAATTCTTCTGTCACTGGAAGCCACCGATGTTAATTTTTCACAGTAGTGATCAGTAGATGTTTTGCCGGTCCATGCCTGTTGGACTGTAATTAATCGTGTTCAATCTGTCTTACGACTCTTAGTAAATTTATTACACATTTATTTGCCTTGGCGCCTGGTAAAGTGGCAGTGCCGAAGGGATCAATTCAAAATTGCTGGCACGAATGTGCCATGGTTGAGCTGGAACGGCCGCCAACTGAATGTGCCGGCCAAATACTCAGGGGCGGCACATTCGGGGAATGTGCCGGCTGCAGCCTCGAATATGCCGCCCGCCAGGTGAATGTGCCGGGGGTCCGAATGTATGTAAGTGCCGGACTTGGTCTATCCCGCGCTCTGGGTGAGGTCTTTCGGCAATTTTACGTCGCAGGCGATGTTTTCATGTGTAACATACACGCGAATATTCGCAGAGTCGACAAAGGCGGCCTAGATTTTTTTTCCCGAAGCCAGGACCGAAGGTAAGCGAATGGGGAGGCTGTGCCCTTTGTTGATTCTTTGGCTACCTTTGTTCACACGCGCTGTAGCCAAATAAACAAACACACTCTGAACCGCGTCACCCACTTCGTCGCGTCTTGGTCGCGTCCCTTGCGCTCATCTCCCAGCGAAATATCTTCAGACTTGCTGAGGGCACCGCATCCGTGAAATCTCACGTTCTTGTCCTTCCTGAATCCTTGGTTGGCCGGTCCAGTGGCGTCCAAGTGGCGTCTTAGCTATGGCTCCCGCCCAAAAGGACGACATTGATGACTTTGGGTTGGATGAGTTCTCCGTGGAATTTCTCACGGAGTTGGATCTGGCAGAGGAGGCTTTCCCTTCGAGGTACGTGTGCATTGATCTTTTCTCTTCGTCCACGTCTCTGATCCCACCACTGGCAGTTTCTGTGCGCCCCCTCCTAGTTCATCCATATCCACTGTATTGGACGAAGATGAATACGATCTCATGTTCCTGGAGCCTTGCTCCCAAGAGGTGACGCAAGCTCTAGACGAGATTGAGCAGCTAGACTTTGTGTCTTCGCAAGGGACATCTCAGCCGGTGTTACGACAGTACTTGTCAACTCTGCCCTGCGCGCAAATGAAACCTCTCGCAAGTAGTGCACCAGAGCTCCATCGAAGTCTTATAAGAGGTGGGAATGCTTCGGCAGGCCCGATCGCAGCACGCTTTCCTTCCCCCGATTCCAGTGCATCCCCGACCTTAGTGCCAAGGTTCGTCACAAAATCTCCACTCCCTCTACGTTTCCTGAATTACCTTTATCTATGTTTTGTAGCTCGCCTGATAGGTATTTATCTCGCCACTGCCTCCTCGCTGAAAGGCTGACCGTGAACAACAGTGCCGGCGTCAAGTCAGACCCTGCTTCACCCACATCAGTCCTATCCTCGCTTTTGCGTACCCCACCTTCCATCAAACTTATAAAACGACAGCGCTCTATAACGGACAGCGTCAGTATGCCTCTTATTCACGCTCGATGTGCGGCTCAAATACTTTGTAGGACTCAGACGAGGAGGTGTACTTCAAAAAGCGCAAAGCCTCCCCACCTCCTCCCACACACCTATCCCAATTCTTCTCGGCCTATCCAAAATACGAGTACGATCCTTCCGGTCCGGCGTCCCAGCAGTTCCAGCAGCTCCGGCAGGTCTACAAATGGTCGGGAAGAGCTGCCAACGAGGCATACACGGGCTATAATCGCGCGCTAGGGCTCACGTTTAGCCAGGAGTACGGGGACGACGTCAATAGCCTCGACAATTGGCAAGCACTCTGCCAGGTCGTCGAGATCGACCCGGTGCCCGAATCGCTCGAGGAATGTCAATTTGTGCGTCTGTCAACCGAGTGTGCCTCCGTGATCCTAATTGTCGCACTCTCGTAGGCCATCGAGGACGCCCACGTCAACCTGATGGATCTGGTGGATGTACTTTCCACCGGGGAGCGAGTCCACCGGTTCGCAACCGAACGTGACCTCAGTATATACACCAAGAAGACGGGGAAAATGTTCCCTCGTAAGGACGCCTTCAAGGGGCCGTTGCTTCAGCATCTTTTACGCAGAATCTTCAACCCTCCCCCGGCGAACCTTATGCGGCGTGGCGGTGTATGGGTTGAGCGCATTGCGTGAATTATGTTGGATACCACCTACAGCTTTTTTCCCCTTGCAATCTATTTCTCGTTTTGTTCCGCCTGCTTAGGTTTCTCTCCGAATCGCCGCTTAGACAGGTTCATTTTTATCATAGGAATGGCGAGAGGTTCGACAATGTTTCGTGGAACGAACGAGGTAAGACTATGTTGCGGAGATGCTTACCAACCCGCTCGAAGTGCGAAATCGTACCATACTCATTGAAGCTGTGTCTTCTCGGCTACGGGCCCTGTGGTTCTACTGCGTCCAAATCCACGCATTCTGACCACCCAACAACATGGGATCATTCTCGCGCGCCTACTTCGCAGGCCGCGCGCATGCCGGATCTCTCTGGACAGGTAACAGTCTCCATGTTTCATTTGCATTCCTGAGGCAACATTTGCTCAAGGTAATCATCGTGGCGGGTATAGGCTATGAAATTATCCCTTGCTGCTCGGTCGCCCGAGAAGGATGCCGCTACTATCAAGAGACTTAAAGAAAAGACAACTCCAGCGACTCGAAAATTTGACGGCCACTAATTCTACGCGCCAGTCCAACCAAGCCCTGAAACAGAACAATAACATCTTAACACAGGTCCGTTATCTGTGCCTTTCCCGGCATTAGCGCATATTCAACGTAAGTTCGACGAACCGCTAAACTCGAAGCTCAGCTCAGAGACCTTGCACCGAATGATGACGCTATCAAGTGCTCTAAACGCAAAACTGCGCCCTCAAAAAACTCCTCCAGCCCCGCGAAACGAAGACGAGAAGGTTAGGGCGGGTCGAGTTAGGGACATGGAAATTGTATTCGAATAAGTCCCAATACATGGAACCTCAACAATATCCGAATTCAGTGCCTAATTTTAACCCATTCATTAGATGCCACGCTGTGAATCTTTTCAAACTTCTCGAAAATCAATCAGCACGTCGGTGAATCGCAACAGCTTTGTGTTGGATTTTAGAATACATCAGGCGCCTTGAGCGCTTAACATCTCTACTTCTTATCTCGACCATCCATCCACAACGGGCTAGAACGGGCCTCAGTTAGAGCCCAAATTCAACACTGGGACGAGAATTGGGGAGCGTGGCCATCCTCAGATCAATGTGTATCTCGTCTTAACTAACGCTGCAGTGCAGACACAATGGCGCCTTTCATCCAATACCGGTTCAACTCTGGGTTACCTTCGAGGTCGAAAAAGTTTCGATGAACTTTAAGTTGGTTAACAATCCGGCGGAACTACTATTAGTTAATTGTCATCTGATAATATTTTCAGCGGTGAATATCCAGCAATGTTCTGAGTTGTGCACGCTTGACGCACCGAGGAAATGTTTCGTCCATCCCACAGCTTGCACTAGTCCTTATCCCCATGCGTATTGAATTGAAGTTTGAACAGGTTTGAACCTGAGTTCAATTAATACGGTCGCTCCAGATAAACCTCATGAAAACATTTTGATTGCGGTATTCCATTTTCTCTCCCTCCCTCCAGTGGTAATTGAATGAACCGGGAGATTTGAAGAAAATCATCTTTGGTTATATAACTAATTACTGTAGTGTCCAAGACGAATGACTCCAGCGTCCACCCAAACCTTCTTGTCAACCGCCTGCCAAACCGGCGGGCTTCCCAGAATCTCATCGTTGATTCCGGGTGCGGTTCATGAACTAGATAGATCATTAGATCAATAAAATCCTGCTAAAGCACGCCGGTCCTCACCGGTCACAGTTTTCGGTCCCTCTTGATGGCTGAAAGTCCAGGCAGAGCCGCGGGTCTTGCGCAGCTTGAACCCAAGTTGATCAAAGGCAGTTAGGATCTAAAGATGGAATCTGGATAGTGAACACAGAATGTAATGGAAGAGCGCACATCTTTCCACGCTACGGAACTTTGTTGCAGAGCAATTTCCTCACTGCCATGTTGCGTTAGTGGGTCAGAGAGGAATGTTTGAAAGACTGACTCCTTTGCAGCGTTGAAGAGTGTTGAGAACACCTTGTATACTCGCGTCGACACCGCAGTTGGTGCAACGACCGAACTTTCCGTTGCCGCCAGCTCACGATTCTGCTCAGGTTGGATACCTTCAGCAGAGACCTCAGCCACCCCCCGCGTCTTCGGCTTTACTTTGGTGATCGGGACCTTAATGCTCGCCGCCGAGCTCTGCTGTGCACCACCAAACGACACAAGAGCGACTGGTGTGGGCTTTTGTCGGACTACTGCCTTCGGCGCAGCTGCGTTTCGTTAGCATTAAACAAGAGCAAAGAGCCGAAACTCACCGAGGGCCGCCCAGTCTGTAGGTGCAACAACGAACGGCGCGACGACCTGTGTACCGAGTACAAGCAGCTCCTTCCCAAACCTCTTGACCAGTAACCGGTCCGCGGCCGTCCAAAACGAGGAGAAGTCATCATCCACAGCTTGGCACTTCTTCGCCCATGCCGCATTGCGGGGACCTTTCGGGTACGTAAAACGCGAGGATGGGAAGGCTTTGTCGGCGAGCTGAGCATCTGGGCCATTCCCGGAGAGGATAGGTGCGATGAGTGGGTGCCATTTCTGAAGCCGCTGCTGCACGGCCTCCTGAATACCTTCGTCATCTTCGACGGCCGGCCGGTGCCACTCCAGAATAGATTTACAGTCGTTCACGGTTCCCCAGTGGGACAAGATATTAGCAATGAGCGGCGAAATACGCTGGTGTGCAGCAGGATCCTGTATTATGCGATCGATCTGGTCGAAGACTCGCACCAATCGCCAAAGATGTGTTTGCTGCTTTTCGAGCAGGATCATCATGTATGAAAATAACTCATCTCCTCGCTGGGGCGTAAAGGCTATCTCATGTTTCGCGAACGCAGCATCAATGCAGCGCACGGAGAGGCCTGTTGTGTTCAGAAATTTGATACTGCGACACCGGGAAACATGTACTTACCCTTGCGCAGCGCAGATGACGCGCACAACGTCTGGTGATGTCCCTTTGTGATGTGGACCTCAAGCAAACCCAAGATGGGGTAGAGGTTCTTGAGTGCCGCTTCATACTCCAGCGGGAGCTCGCGAGCACGCGGGATTCCATTGGGGAATCTCGTTTGGACGACGTGGAACTCGTAAACGATCGCCTTTGCAACGTGATAATACTGGGATTGGGATGAGAACCGGTTTACAACAAGGAACGATATGGATACGGACCACAAAGAATGAATATGCGTCCGTCAGCATCAGCATTATGGCACGATTCTGTATGAGTGACGGAGGTGCTTTGCCGAGAATTGTTTCGACACGATGGTCATAGTAAGACTGGACCGTCTCGGCGAAGTACATGGGATCAGTGCGCAAATCTCCCAGATGCTGCACGGCAAGCTCGTATTGTGATTTGATCAGACTAGAGATATCGTCGATAGAGAACACGGGCGGAGGACCGTAGGGTCTCGTGGTATTTGCGCGCGCAGTGGACTGCCATTGAAACATCGTGTTTAGAGTTGGTATCACAGGCGCGGAGAGCGGCGCGGCAGGTGTGAGTTCAGTGAGGTCCAGATCAGCCAAAATCTTGCACACCACCGCTAGTAGAAAGTTCATCTGGGTTAAGAACTTGAGCATCAAGTTTGACTGAGTAACGGGTTGACTTACAAGCTTGGTTTGTGCGTCGAGGACAGCCAACCCATCGCCGAACGGCATAGATTCTCTGAGAGTGTGCTCCATCTGCCCACCATCAGGACTGGTTCCATCCAATTTCTCGAATGGCTCAGAGTACTCGAGGACCTTGCCGTAGGTGATATCGTCGCCGAGGACAACCATTCCACAATCTACGGCATGCAGTCGCGGAATAGCACCCGCTACGACACCAAAACCGAGCTGAATCACAGTAAGAAACTATACTTCTAATCGAAAAGGGCACTCACAGTATTATAGTCGAACCAGGCGAACTGGGATGGAGAATAATGCACCCGTGCATGGAGAAGACCCAAAACTGTGCACAGATTATTCAATTATCCATTGTATAGAGAATACGTACATTGCATCCCGTTATTGACAGTGAGGTCCTCGAGATTCAGATATGGCAACAAAAAGTCATTCAGTTTGTCCTGCTTCGCAGACAAAGCAGAAATTTCCGGTGCGTGCTGCTTTGGAAGTTTAGGGTCAATCTCTTGAAGTAGCTGTTTTCTCTTCGCTCCCGTTCTCTGAATGTCCATGCGCATTAATCGCTGAGCGTGACCAAATGAAAAAATCCACCTTCTTCCAGCGCTTCTGGATCGTTTCTTCGTGCGCGAGAACGATCTTCTTGAGGTGATCCCAAGACGCAAAGAGCTCATCCCGGAGTTTGTCGGCTCTTTGGCTCGCCTCAGGGGGGGATAACACTGTCTTGGGGCGCATGTGCTGAGGTATCGAGTCAAAAAAAGCCTGCACCTGAGCCTTATGTGCAGCCCAAGGGTCCATTCTGACTCTGGATTCAGATACTTTAGGAGTCTGATGAGGATCAGAGACAATCGGCTTTCCTTTGGTTTAGCTTGGCAAAGCCCTGCTATCACAACAGACCGCCATCGACCCCTGTCGGCTTGACGAGCAAAGGCTTTTGCCAAATTGAAAAATCCGGTGCCCCGCAGATTAATATTCACGTCTTAGTAGAGCAGTTGCGCAATAAATACACTCGCTGAACCACACAAAGAGTAAGAAGAATTCTAAACTTTAGTTGAACAAAGGATCATGTTTCAACAAGGATATAAAATAAAAAAGAGCAAGAATCCACGGAAGGTGAGGGTGAGTGAGAACTTTACCAATATCCCAACTCGTGCCAAAGTCTACGATGGGACTGGAAAACTGGCAAGCATCCTCGATGTTTGCCGCTAAAACTGATAGCATGGTAAGAAGACGAAGAAGACAAAATTAGCCTGCCTATAGGCGCACCATATTGCTCGGAAAGCTCAGGGAAATCTTCTTTGCTTGGGACGAAGGCGTTATATCTGGCAGCATCGTCTTCTGATGGATCGCATGATATCAGATCAATCTCGACATCCTCTACCTATCGTGTGAGAAGCAAGATCATCGAGAGAATCCAGTCGACGCACCGTATTGTGTGTCATCCAAGTCTTCATTGACCGAATCTTCGCGAGGGCTCGAGCAATATACACCCACGTCACTTCCGTTCATGATCACTGCACAATGTCTGAGTAAATCAGGATGATGCTGAGCTCTGCGTACTTGCCGTGTATAAACGAAACATCCTGCTTGGCAGATATAACGATAAGTGAATACCCCAGTTCCATGGCGACTTCCTGAGTGTAAGGATCAAAACCTTTGGATTTGTGGAATCGGCAGAGGCCAGCGTAGACGCTACTATCCCAAGACTTTCCGAGGAGCTCCATTCCAAAGTCGAACTCTGGGAACCCGTGATTTATCGCCTCTTTCGCGCTTAATCGCACCCGATGGATCAAGAGACCAAAGGCAGGACAGGCAGGAAGTTGAAACTGCGTTGGGGACTCGGATTGGAGGTCCGCCAATGGGCACAGGAACAGATAGCCCTGGGGTAGATCGTCTTCTGGCTCTCGAAGTGTCAGTCAGTATTGCATGAGATCTAGGACAACTGAGAGCCCGGATCATCAATACCACCACTATGAACTTGAAACTTACCGAAGTTGGAATCAATGTGCAGGCAATCGAAAATATAATTGGCATGTGATAACCAACACGACCATAGGAATCTAGGAGTATCAACCACTATTCGATGGCGGGATTCAACAGCGACATCCGCAGAATCACGCTGTTGTTTGTGGTAAGAATGATTAAACTTCCGTCAAGTTGGAGGGACTGAAAGCGCACCGAATCCATTCATTCCTCGTAAGGGAGGTCCCACCTTTGTTGGAATTCAACCGGTCGTTGATTACGGCGATAAGAAAGACGTATATGCAATGGTGAGCATTCAACGTACGGATTCCAGGAAGCCTCGGCAATCGGGTCACACGTTGACCACCCTTCATCGCAAACATCACAGTCGGAGAAAACAGCGATTTGAGACGAATCTTCATAGTATGGGCCAGAAAAACGATGGAAAGGCCCTAGTGTCACCGGTACGTGTGGGGCAACGGAGATGCGGTGCAACTGGGAGAGATGCAAATAGCAAACGTCGTGATAATCTTGCAGCGAGATGGAAGTAATCATTTCAGAGTCATCGCATAAGTCGAAGAGCGAAGTGTGAGTTGCTTTCACATCGTGCGGTGCATACAACGGGACGGGATCGGAATCAGGTGGTGTAAGGTCAACACATAGACGTCCTGTGGAAGGGCGTACCCAGAGCGTGCACTCCGACCAGCTCTAAAGCCATCAGATACCTACTACACAAACGGAACTGAGATGAGTGATTCACCAGATAATTTCCGGAAAGAGAATATATATTGCGCGACATCCTCTTCGAAAGATTGAACCGGCAAACTGGGATCGACGCAGATGCCATACCCAGAAAGCTTGATGCTGAGAAGTAAAGAATCGAATCTGGAAGGGAGTAACAGACATAACGCACCATACACGCCCACATGAACACGATCGAAAGGTGAGCGTTGCGGTATTTCTCCAACAACTCTGCAGGAGGTATTAAATCTAAGGGAAAGAAGGCATAGAAGATTAGTGATCTACCGACTTGACAAGGAGATGCGCCAACTATCGTGGGAAACCGTAGCACGTAGACCTGGCAAGCTCATTAAATAGCAAAGAGGTGAACGATATTCGGATGGCTGGGACGAAGTTGATGAACTAGAATCGGTATTGTAGCTTGTACTCACCGAAGCCTTGAATATCGAGAGATCTCTTTTCGCCATTGCTGTGAAGGGTAATCCAGTCAATATTCCACTGGAAAACTCCCGGATGCACCTCTTCAGAGCCCTCTCCCTGGTACAATGCCACCGTCGTGTCCGAACTTGAGCCATGTATGCGAGCAGAGTACATCCGGCCCACGGACACTCGTCCTTGTCGGCGACGCATCACAGTTAGTGGCCCATCTGTTCCTACCTTTCGCCGGAGGTCCAGGTCTCCAAGGGGGATCACTCGAAAGTCTGTTCAATACTTAGCCTCTTCGCGCCAAATTCTTTGAACAATATTACCAGATGGTACAGCCGGACCAATGATATAGTTATTTGCAACGTTGCCGAAGGTACCACCGGCCACAGTGAACTGCCGTGAACCTGAAAAGATTGCACCTCCGTAGCTGGATTGGGCTGTATGAGACATGATCTGGGGTAAGGAGCGGGAATGAGCTCAAAAAGCGCTAGCGTCTTCAGTGATGTGCGCGGTTAAATCTGAGATGGGTTCAGTCTCCTCCTGGCTGGGATTTTGGTTGTCCATGGATGCGAGTGGGTCACTACATTTTGATGGGCCCTCGGCCAACCTCCGCCAACCTCAGCCGACCTCGGTCAAGTTGGCCGAGGGGCCATCAAAATGTAGTGGGTGGCTGGGGCAGATAACTGGCAAATAGCGGGGGCTGCGGGAGATGTCAAGCAATGACAGCAATTGAGAGTTTTTGCGCCATAAAATATCAGCTGATGACATTCGTGGGTCAGATAATGGGGAGAGCAGAGTCAAGTCCGTCGTCTACTTGAACTCGCGTCCAGATTTCGGCGCAGTCAGCTCAGATCAGGCCGGTGTGAACTGCCCCCTAGGGCGTTGTGTATTTTCATTCTATCAAGTGACGCTCCCACTGCATTTATCGGTGGAGCAGATGTAGCGCTGTGACAGAGGTTGGCAGTCGAGGGCAAGACAATTTTTTTTTTTGTGAGTCTGCAGAAGCATTCCAAATACATTCGATGCCACCCGAAATCAGTATGTTAACCTAGGAAACGAATCGACAGCAGATAGCCCTTGGACTCAAGGAAAGTTCCCGATGTACGTCTCGCGCGCGATTGTCACTGACTTGCCGTGACTGTGGCAACCGCAAATCTGAATTTTAGGTTCCCCAGACAAGAAACGGACTTCTGTGAGCAAAGCAGTCAAGATCCAGGTCATGGATATTTTCGGGGAAGCAAGTGGGAAGAGAGGACGAGTAATTTTGGGCGCGCTGTTGTGGTGGGAAGAGACAAGAGACCCGGGCCGGCCTATATATCGGGGGCGGTGCAGTCCCATCAGAAGGCTTCCCGAAACGGATCGGGCCGGGCCGGGCCGATGGGCTTCAGGCAGTCTGAAAACAATAATTTCGGGGGCATCCGAAACTGTAGCTTATACTGTACCGGCGTGTATGGTAGCAACGGCCAGGGTCGCGTTATGCTCGCAAATCCTTAAAAGTTAGCAACCCATCACAAGTTACGCGTTACAGATGCCAATTTAGGTGTCATGATTTGCTCTTTTCCACATCCCCAAATTCATTCCAATAACCCGGCGACTACGCAGACACTCACCGGGTTATACCTCGGGATGCACCTATCGACTCCCTTCCTTCATCCCGTCCGTTTCTCTTCCGACATCATGCTCCAAACCCCTCAATCGCCCTCGTCCCTGATCGGGTTATTTCACCTCGATCATTTGCAACCTCGATCGTATTTCAACCCAATCGCATTTCAACCGCGATCGTATTTCAACAATGCGACCGTTATTTCCAACGGACTCCTTGGTGACCAGTAGTCATTACTACGCCTTGCAGTATATAACCCTAGGATAGGTAGTTAGGCTCTTTACACTATTCTAGTCTATTCTCCAGAGCTCAATCTACCACGTTTTACCTTTCTTCTTGTATTGCCCAGCCGCCCACGTCGCAGTAACCCCTGCAGTGAGGCCCTGTGCTGACATTAGGCAACCAGAGTTGAAAACTTTGACGGTGAGCCACCGTTGTTCGCTTGAAGGCAAGCCACCATTACTTAATATTGTTCGCAGCTGTATGTAGCACAGTACTGTACTTAGTAGAGCTTTCAAATAATTCTCTTCTTCTTCCTATCACCGTCTCATCTCGCCCTCAACTCGTTGGACCTGCTTCGCCTGTTGGACAGCTAAGTACGTCGATTTTCGATTTTTTAGCTCATCTTCACCTTAGAAAAATGATTATTTTATTCCACATTAAAGTTAGCAACCCTCGTTATGCGTTACTCTCCGGAAATTAGGCAACATTTTGGAGGCCCGTTACGCGTTACCGTTGCTACCATACACGCCGGTACAGTATGA
The DNA here is from genome assembly GCA_029378395.1 of Mycena leptocephala. Lineage (NCBI taxonomy): Eukaryota > Fungi > Basidiomycota > Agaricomycetes > Agaricales > Mycenaceae > Mycena > Mycena leptocephala. The sequence continues at coordinate 14,015 of JARJLF010001429.1, read as the reverse complement.
TTCATTTGAGGTAACAATAAACTGCTCCTGAAATGTAGGATTTCGGCAGGAGTTTCTGGAAGGGCAATATGGTTCCCGGTACAGGACATTTCAGGTGAATGAAAACTAATGCTGAAACGACTCGTTTCAGCATGCATTTCAATCCTTCGGAAACGTTACATTTTGGTGGCAATTTCAGGGCTATATATTTGTTTGTTAATGCGAATTATTTCAGAAATGTTTTTGGGAGCCCCGAAACTTGACTTTTTGCGGAGTGTCCAAAGCAATTGTGCGAAAAGTGCAAATCAGCCGGAACTCGGTATGTCTATGAATGAGGTATAATAATACAGTGGCTCTATCCGTACCGGTCATCTATGTGCTACTGGTAAATAGCAAATGGTATGTATGCGTTCATGAAGATGAAGAGGGCGCCGTGGACGACGTCTTCGTCTTCGTCTTTGTCGTTGTCGGCGCCGGCGTGGGCGTAGCGTAAAACACACTGCTTATATGATCATTCCACGCGCTCACCGTCGCCTCCGGCCAGTTCACCGTCCCTGTCTTGTAATTCACCTCCCGCTGGCCCGTAATCACCCCATCGGGCAGGATATTCGGGATATCTGCGCCTTCGGGCGCCGCCTGCACAGTGATGGCGCCAGTATCGGGGTCGACGGCACCGACCTTGGAGGTGCCGATGAAGAAGTCGCGGATGAAGGCAAAGCTGCGCGCTGGGTTGATGACGGGCGTCTGGTGCCCCACGGCGTAGAGCAGGCCGTACGTCCATCCGCGCTCCTGCCGCACGACGCCAGAGAACTCGCCCGAGTCGTCGAACCATGAGGTGTTGGGCTTGACGGTGAAGCCTTGGATGCCACCGAAGGTGGTATTCTGAAATAGATGTCAGCAACGGAATGTGTATAGGAGGGCAGCGGCGTACCTGGATGACGACCTCTGTAGACCAATGCGTCGTAAGGGCGTCGTCGTTGCCGGAGTACCAAACCATGCCGACGTTCTCCCGTGTGGCGTTGGCCGCGAGCTCGTCCATGAAGAATGTCGACCTGTGTGGACAATGAATATCGCGAATGTCAGGACGGCGGGTAACAGGCTACTCACGGCGGGCTCGGGTCCGTCCCGACCTCGACGTTACCCCACGCGTAAGTAGTTGTCGTAACACGCCAGATCTTATTGTGCGGCGCGTGGAGTGCCGCGCGAGTTGAGTTGTCTACACATGAGATGATCAGCACCCGTAGTATCGCAGCACATTGAGGACGTACGATTCATCCAGTGGTGCGGGTGTAGGTTCTCCGAGATAGGGTTGACGGTATACGGGATGTCGAGGAAATCGAATTTGAGACCGAGTTGGTCTACCCATCCGTCAGCAAACTTTCGCCACAAAGGAAAAGACAAAGGACGTACTAAAAGGATAGGTAAAGTTGAGCGCATACACCATCGCCGTGTCACGCAGATCGCATCCCCAGAACTCGTTCACCTTCCCAGTGAGCCTCGTGTCGTACGGCGGGAACCCAGGGAACTTGTTGGGTGGAACGTTAGTCGCAGTGGCCTCCGCGGTGCTCGTCTTGCTCTTCGTAGACTTGCTGCTCTTGGACGCCGAGGCCGATTTGGAAGCATCCACGCCCACCTCCTCGCCGATGGTCTCCCGCATCCACTCCCGCCTGCTAAGTTCGCGCTCCTCCGGCGAGCGACGGCGGTGCTCCTCGGGCATTGCAAGCCAGCGCTCGTGCAACTCGCGCATAAAGTCCTCCGGCGCGCCAAAGTCGAGCCCGCGGCGCGTGGGTTGCGGGAGGCGGTGGTCGAGCAGACCTTTCTTGATGCGCGTGTACGGCAGCTTGCCGCCCGTCTGCGGGTACGTGAGGTTGAGGTCGAACTTGCACAGATGGTTCTGCTCGCGGAGGTAGTCGTACATTTTCGTGTCGTAGTTGATGAGCTGCGGGTAGGTCTCGATGACGCGGACGATCGGAATGTTCTCGAAGAGGTTGGCCTCACTGGACAGCGGTAAGCTTCAAGGGCTTGAAGAAAGGGTAAGTAAAGAGGACGCACGCGAGCGCAGGGTTGGAGGCGCCTATCTTGGCAAAGGTGACGGGACGCTCGTCCGTGGGCAGACCGAAGTAGTTCTTGAGGATGTATGGGATGAATCGCCCAGCGTATGATTCGCCGACGAGATGCAAAGGACGCGTCTTCAGACCGGGGAAGACCTTGACGAGATTGTCGAGGAAACCGAGCTGGTGGGGAATTTACGATTAGCACAAGAATAGATCGACAGGGATGAACACTCACGAAGTCGCGGGCAACCTGATCCTGATCGGCAGGGAAACCTCCTCTACCGACAGTCGAGTACCCGGTGCCGACGGGGTTGTCCACGAAGAACTGTCGCATTTAAGTATGGTCCGGAGCGCAATCCGCGTAACTCACAATGTCGGCGATGTTGTGCCAGCTGTAGTTATTCGGCCCTAGAGAGTGCTTGGTGACGACGATAGGACCGATATTCTCGACGAGCGCCGAAGCGATGGAGGAGTATCCCGGTCCACCCGCAAGCCAAATCATCCAAGGCTCGTTCGAGGTGGTATTAGCCAACGAGCCGTTGGTTTTTTCGAACCCCCAGAAGAACGCGGTGTTGTTGGTGCTCCCGACAGTTTTGGTCGATATGCTGCCCGCCCAGTTACGCGGCAGGGGCCAGGTCACATTCTCCAGAGGGTCCGTGACCTCAAAGTCTGCGAAGTAAACGATGAGACAGACGCCACAGATGAGGGAGAAGACGAACAATTTTGCCACTCAGGACTGTAACCGCCAGATGGTTTGCCGGGATAGTGGGCCGGGGAGCTCCAGTTTTGTGCTGCGAGCGCGCAAGGAAGGACCACTGCTGCAACGGTGAGAACGAATGACCGAGGAACCATGGTGGACGAGCAAACGAACGTGGTGGAGACAACCCAAGGGTGCCATGCTCACCGCATTCGAGCTTTTAAACGCGACTCGACTCGGACTTGTGTGCTTGTGGGCTTCACATGTCGATCCAGCTGGGAGCGCGATGAGAGCCATATGCCCATCTGTTGGAATCACATTCGTGGTTGAGCTTCACGACCGTTCGGAAAGATCCGAACATCTTTTGGCCTGACTTTTCACCTAATAAGGCAAGTAACTGATCAAATGTTACGCACATTTTGGTGGGTACTTGGGACGACTATGGGCCATGATAAGGTCGCTTTGCTACCAAAAACAAACATGCGGTCGATAAGTCTTCTCGCTGTGCAGCAACCCGGCTAAGCCGGCTTTCGCTGGAGGTATCTTCGGTGCACATCATCATGCTTCAAGTGGAGTTGACTTGGACTTATCATCTTCCGGAGTTAGGAAATCCGGCTTGAACATATGCAGTCTCGAGGACGCAAAGTTAGACGAGCATGGGGTTGAAGATACATAGAATCTGAGATGATATCGATGTTCCGACGACTTTCGGAGGATTCTCAAATTTTGACAGCGGACGTACACCAAGATGTTTTTTGTCGCTCTGTTCTGTGGACGAATGTTCTGCGTGGTCATTCCAACGCACTCAGACATCGGAAGATTCTGAGAATAGGCAAGCTTCAAGATAATTAGCACCAAGAAGCTAACGCAGAATGAGCAAGCCACCTCAAAAAATTCGGACCAAAATAACACTCGCCTTGCCCTCGCCGTTCTCGTCTTCAAGTCTGTCCGACCTTACAACCCTCTCCTTCGCCTACCAGATGATTCGCCGTTGTGCTCCCATTCCATGAACCCCGAGTCGTTAAATGGTCTCGGCTCGGAGGTCTCTGTATCAAATATTTCCAGGGAAGAGTAAATAAAATAATGGATAAATACGCACCAGCATCCGTCGAATGGGCTCTCCGTCTCGTGCAGGCTCAGGATCGGAGCCGGGAGGTGCATCGCGATTATCCACACCTGCCCGAGATTCCGCGTTTCTCACACCACCATTCCTCGGAACCGCATCCGAGTCAATCTGCCTAAACAACGCCTTGGCATACGGCGCCGACGGCGGCGGCAACCCCGTATATCCCTTCGGATCCTCAAACACCGAATCCTTCGTCCCCCTCCTCGTTCCCTGCTCGCCACTCGGACCGCCGCCTCAAGATAAAACTCTTCCGCCGCAAGAACCATCCCCTCCCCATTCGCGTGCACCCTCCGCTGCACCAGCGCTCGGCGAACACCGCGGGCCCAAGAATGCGCACCATTCCGAGACAGCAGCATCCCACAAACGCACTTGAATTTCGCCGGAGAGCCAGGTAGTAAGAAGGGCAGCCACATGAAGGGCCACGTCACGATGGTACAGCTCGCTTGGATCGAGCCCGTTGGTGGCAGCGTTGGCCGCAGAGTGCTGGAGCACAAACACCGGCAGTCGTAGAAGTCTCGTAGGTAACACAACGGTTTTTCGTATTGCTCGATCTTGAGGACGGTGCACTTCCGAACGGAGAGCAGCTGTTTGTCGATGGCAACTGAATTTTCGTCTTCGGCGCCTGTTGTCTCGGCGTTTGCTTCTGGAATTTCATTGACGGCGTTTCAATGTACAGATCTCGCTGTTTTCGCATTATGCCCGGCACAATACATAAATGAATGTCTTGACTTACACAGGAAGGTCCAGCAGAAGACGAAGCGACATAAGAGCTTGACGAGTCAGTAGAACGAGAGTTCTGGACACATCCAGACGTCGAATTCCCCACAGTCACAGAAGAAGAGGGATAGGACTCATACAGTCCCGCAGCTGATTTAGAATTCGAAGTGCCTGTTATACGAGCCGCATGACTCGGAGTACACTCGCGTTGCGGACGTGGAACGGTATCAGAGGCTGTATTGCCCGGTGCCTCGACTTTTGCAGATTTACGAGGACGCCCAGCACCGGGGCGAGCCTCCATGAGCGCCCTTGTGCTTCTGAGACGATATTGATTCTGAATCCATGAAAGCAATACCATACAGGTGGTTGACAGGCGGTCCGCTCTGCGCCTGCTCTCGGCCCGGCCTTCTCTTGCATCACAAGTCATAACAAAAGAAAAAATGCGAAAGTCGATTTCTATACAACTAACTAGTGGAGACTGTAAAAGCGGTAGTAATGCTCAACGACGATTAAGTAGTGAATTTTAAGGTATGCAAATCACCGTCCCAGCTTTCGCTTCCCGGTGCCAATCCCCATCCCGACCCGCACCAGAGTCTCGAGCGATGCTCGCCCGTTAACGAGGAGGTCCTCGTCCCACTCGACGACGTCTTTCTCGAACAGAAGGACGATGGTGGAGCCGCCAAATGCAAAGTAGCCCAGCTCCTGCCCACGCTTGACAGTCTCCCCTTCCTTGACCGTCGTCTCGATGCTCCCGACCATCATCGCACCGACACACACAGCCATCACACGTCCAAACTGCGGGCTGTCAATGGGCACGATCTTGCGCGCGTTCTCGCCGTACACGTCCAGCGCCGTCCGGATCGCTTGCGGCTAAAGCAAACACCTCGTCAGCACCCAGTGCAGGATTGGTGAGCAAGCACTCACGTTAACGGTATAGTACTCCCCGGCGATATAGGTCATATTCCCAATCGTGCCATCCACAGGCACGTGGAAGCGGTGATAGTCCTGCGGCGCGAGCCGGAAGATTGCGAGCGCGCCGCCCGTATAGCGGTCCGCCTCGTGCTTGTACGCGTCCCCGAGCAGGCGCGCGACGGTGAACTCGCGGCCCTTGATCCACAGGCGCGTCGCCTCCGAGACGGACTCGAACGCCATGAAGCGGCAGTCTGCGGCGCTGACGAGGCGGTAGGGGTTGTCTGGCTGCTCCGTGGGGCGAGCGGAGGGCTTGAGTTTCCTGAAAAGGGGGTCAATAGACTGTCAATAATGGAAGGATGTAGACGTACCGGTAGAAGAATTGATTGAAGGTTTCTACAAAAAAGAATGAGTGGGTGAAGCAATATGAACGAGTAAGGGGCGTACTGAAGGAGTCTAAAGGATCGAGGATCTCGTCGACCTTGAGCCCATGGAACTCGATGAAAGTAGGGATATCTCGCGCCGACTCGGGGGAGTCGTACTTGATACCCTGCTTGATAGACAAAGACTTGAGCAGTCGGCGAGCTACACACCGTCAGCTTGATGCGTGCGACATAGCAAAGAGACACGCACCCCGTCCGCCCTCCATGCGACTCTTCATCCCCTGCATGGGATATTAATATGAGGAGGCGCAGAGGGCATCTCCGACCGACCTTATACAGTAACCGGATCCCGAGCCTGACATACACCTGCATCTTCTCCTCCTCCAGCTGTCCCGTCAACCGGTTCTGCACAATAATATTCGCCGAATTCTACCCCCTCAATTAGCATCCCCAATCAATCGAGCGCGAAAGACGCAGACTCACCGCCCCAAGCCGATAATCCCCACTCGAGATCTTGCTGAGGATCCTCGTAAAGAACTTGCGCTGCGCCTGGCTCGCGGTGACATAATTACCCACCACGATTCGATCGACGATATTCCAGTCCTGGCTCGCGCACACCGCAATGTGTGTGATAATGTCCACCTCCGCCTTGGAGTTGAGCCGCGGGCGGTGGCACAGCGGGCAGTTCTTCACGTTGATTACTCGCTCGAACGACTCCTCGCTGCTCGCGCTCCCAGCATGTGACACGGAAGTGATCTGCGACGCCGTCGTCACCGAGGATTGGGTCTTACGGTAGCGCGGTCGCCGGAAGCGCGACTTCTTCCCGCTGGCGCTGGGGTGGCATTGGGCGTCGCGGGCGCAGGCGTCGCGGGCGCCAGGGACGGCGTCATGGGGGTCGAAGACGGCGAGCTGGACGCCGACGCCGACACCGATGCGGAGCCTGACAACTCCTCGATGTCCGCGTCCGACGACGACTCCGACGTCGGGTGACGCGAGTGCGGAGCGGACCCAGGCGTTGCCCCGGGTGTCAAGAGCACCATCTCAGCAGCCTCAGTGACGTATCCCTTGCTCTCCCGCTCATAAAGTCCACCTCGAGCGCCGGTCCCGAAAAGTCTATCTCGCCCAAGCGTACCTCGCCCGAGGCATTTGTCGCCGGCGCCGGCGAGGGCTGAGGCTCGTCAGTGCGCCAGTGCCCGTGCCCGCCCGCTGCTGTCCTCGTCCACGCGCCGGCGCTCGTTCTCCGGGCGCAGCAGCTCCGTCTCCAAGCACCGTATGCATTCTTCGACGCTAAGGTCGTCGCACCGCGGGTCCTTCCCAAAGCGCGTGAAGAACGAGTCGACCGTGCTCCCCGACAGCGTCGACCCGAGGGAGTCGAGCATGCTAGTTATCTCGACGTGCGACAACGTCTTGGTATCATCGACATCGTATTGCTGATTTGATTGTTATCCACACGAATTAAAGCCAAAAAGAAATAACTAACTTTCAGATACTGGCGCCAGAAGCGCTGCCGCAGCAGCGAGTACGGCTGATACTTTGCGCTACACCGTCCGCGTCAGTCGTCCATCACATAAGCGCGGCAAGGAAGGAGACACACCGGAAGGTGATCACAGGGCTGTGCTTGCTCTCCCAGATCACGGGCTCCCGACCACCGCCCGCGCCAATCTCGAGCTTGAGCTTAAACTCCTTCATAGGGTGGTCGCCGCCCTCCTCCTCCGCGTACAGCGGAATACGAGTGCCGCGCTCGCGTGCAGCCGCGTCGGCGTCCTCGTCACTTCCCCCAAGCATGGCGCCGTCTTCCCCAAAGGTGGGCAGCGACGGAGACGCAGCCACCGCTGTCCCACCGCGCACTGGCGGAAGCGGCAATGGCTGCGGCGCGTCCGCGACGAGCTCGCCCACGTTGAACGCCGCCTCCCCAATGTAGTCGTTGGAGGTAAGCTTGTCCCAGTCGAGCACCGTTAACCTAACCTGCATTCGTTTAGTACGCATGCACTGCCAAGTCCGCTCGCTGACCCACCTCGTAACCAATCTCGTACCGGCGCACATGGAACAGCAGCTTCTCGTCCCAAACAGGGTTAAGCGAGTGCCGGATGACGCGCGTGCGGAACACCTTCTTCCCAAACGAAACGACAACGAACGGGTCCATGTCGAACGACGTGCGCGTCACTGCACCCCACACGTATTAGCAAATGCTCTCGAAGCGGAAGAGAGACGACGCACTATTCTTGAGCCGCGGGAGGTCCACTGCGCCGGCGATCTCAACTGGGCGGGGGTCAGCCATAGTTAGCGCGGATGTGCAAGGAAAGCGTACTCATAACGATGCCAACAATGTCGTTCTCGCGCCCCGCACCCGGGCCCCCGCCGACGTCCATGCCGAGCGAGAACGCGCGCTGCGGCTTCGGTCGCCTGCGCCCTTTGCCCGTCTTCTCCTCTTTCTCCTCTAGTCGCTTCTCCTCCTTCTCCTTCCCCTTCCCTTTCCCCTTGCCAGGCGTCCCCTCCTCAAGCGGCGTGCTCCCCGCCCCGCTCCAGCTGCGCCGGAACCGCTTCTTCCCCTCCTTCCCCTCCTTCTCCTTCGGCTCCTTCACGTTGGTGCTACCATCGCCGGGCGTCGTCGGCCGCGAGCGCGAGAGGAACTTGCGCGGGAGCGGCAGCGCGATGAAGCTCGGTCTACCCTTCTTCTCCAGCGGAGGGCGCTCGCCCGCACTCGGGCTGGTGGGAGTGACGGGTACCGCGGGTGCGGTGTCAGAGGACGGCGTGGGCGTCGTGAGCGGGCTCGGCCCCGTAGGTGTCCTCCCCCCAAGGCCCGTCTCGCCCTCTGTCGCAGGCGAGCCCGGGACGACGCTGATCTCCGGGGGCTCGTGCAGCGCCAGCAGGCGAGAGACCGTCTCGCTAGGTGCTCCTGCTCCTGCTCCTGCCGCGCTCACCGCTCCTGCGAAAAGGGAAAGGGAAATCAGCTTGCTAGTACGCAAAGAGAAGAGACAGAAACCACGCACCCTCCTCGCGATCGCGCTCGTCGTCAGAGTCGCACTCTGAGTCCTCGGAATCGGAATCGCCGTCTTCGTTTTCAGAAGAAGAGGAGGACGCAGAGGAGAGCCCGCCGTCGTCCTCGAACTCGGCGAACGCGGGGCCGATGTTCGAGCGAATGGTGCCTACGCCTTCGGTCTGGGGGAAGAGATGAGTACAAGTTCGGAGGATAGAGATGAGAAAGGGAAAGAAGACGAGGATACAAAGAATGTCAGTGGAACGATCGTGTATATAGCGTCGGGCACGTTCCCCGCCGAGTGATGAAATGAAACGAAGAAAGGAAAAATGGAAGCCATAGCGAGGCCACTAAGCGGACATGAAACGGCACAATGCGCGCCGCCAATAGCAAATCGCAAATCATGTAGACCAGGGCCACGACAAAGAAACGCAGCCGAAGAAGGACGTGATACTCACCGGGGGCGCGGAGACGAGCGACTTGCGGGTGTTCTTGACGAGATTGCGGTAAATAGCATCAAAGTCGACCTGAGCCTGAATCGGCGCGTGCGCAGTCGGGGGCGGGGGCGCGACGAAGCCGAGGCGGAGTTGGATAGTACCCTGCGCGGGCGTCCCGGGGCGGCTGGACACGAGCGGGACGGTGAAGGGCTGTACATGACACAGAGAGCGAGCATCAGCGGGCCGCGAATCACAGATCATGATGCAAGAAAGGCGAGCGACGGGTAAAGAAAGCCGAATGAAAGAGGATGAAAGAAGGGAGATCAGTGGCAGCCGAAGGCGGGAGGAACACCACGTACGACGTTCCCGGGGGCGTCCCATGCTTTCGGGCGCGCATCGGCAAACCAGTCCTCGACCGCTATGCCTGCCTCGCCGAGGTAATCCTTGCGGATAACGTCCTTATCCCAGACGACCAGTTCTACGACGCCCAGCTTGTCCGCGACACTGAGGTAGATTGGAAAGTCCCACGTCGCGTCCTTGGGCGTGTATTGAGGATTAACAGTTTTCTTGGCCACTGGTGTGTGGTGTCGAGTGTGGAGTAGTGATGCCACGACGAATCTTCAAAGACAGTTTAGAGTGAAATAGCGCTACAAAGGCCAGCGGACGCACGGGTCGCTGAAGCCATTGCGGTCCTTGGCAAGGAGACCGTTTCCGCCCAAAACCTGGACACGAAGAAAGACAATGGGCTGCTCGCCATGCCGTGGTGTAAAAGTGTTGCGTCCGACAGCAGTAGTCCCTGTGCGCCCGTGAAAAGGCAGCTTCAGCGCGCGGCGAAGCTTGGGGTGCCTCTTGACCGTCATCTAGCGAAGTCAAGACACGCTAGAATTTCCAGGCGAAGCGGATATCGTCTTGTAAGCACAGTGCAGTAGAATAAGGATTTGGTCCAAAGGTCTTGTGAAACAGAGGATCCAGGTGGCGGTTTGTCTGAAACGGTCGGTGGAGTCGCTAAATATAAAAGGGGATCCCGGCCAGTGCAGCACAGCCACAGACCGTTTAAGGTTAACCGCGGGTACTTAGCTGTGCTTTGCACCGAGACTTCACTGCACTGAGTCTAGATGAGCCACAAGGAAATTGACTGAAATCTAACTATAAAATCAGTATTACACCGAATTTCAAGAAAAAGTCAAGCAAAAAAGTATTACTACTCGCAACCTCGTTTAACCTACGAGGCACGAGTAAGTGTACTGATACTAGAGCGTCTGTCAAGAGAGACTATGTTTACCCACCCAGTTCAATCAGGCTTTTAGGTGGAATCCGGGGATTCCGGAGAGGAACTAAATGACTATTCGAGCGGTAAATGAGACAGGACGCAAGGGGGTTCGGGCCGGTCAAGCCGGGACCTAGGGCAGGGAGGGTGGTCAGCTGTCAGGCCAAAAAAAAAAAAATGGACCTGTCGGTAAGTGGGTTGGAATGGCTCCAAATAGCTTCCAGAAGCCGTCAGAAGGTCTCAGAAGCCTAGTTCACCCACCACAAGCCATAAATTGATGAACCAGCGCAAACAGTACACATTTTAGTTTAGTTCGCATTATGAGCTGAGAAACTGGATTTTCGAGCCACAAACTGCGATAGGATGATTCGAAAATTGTTAATAATTCCTGGGCAGCTTTTCGAAGGTTCAAGGTAGCTATTAGCATGGTGGGCTAGTGGGTATGCCTATTTGCCATCACTGAGTGAAACCTGAGCTCACCGCAAGGTTTGAGTCATAACCAAGTTATTTTTTAGAAGGATAACCGTTTCTGGCTCGTAGTATTAAATGACAGTTTTGGTTCAATTTTTAACTGTCTTCGGCACTCGCCAGAGCAAACCACGTGAAAAATTACCCGATTTGGACGTCCCGTGGTAGGGAGGGTCATTGAGAGGGTCTTTTTGAAAAAATACGGCCTAAGTGGATTTTTTGTCGGATTCGAACCCCCTTGCAGGGACGTCGGTAAAAAGAAGAATAGTACCAGTACAAGCTGGCTGGTGTGACCGTCCGAAACAGGGGTGGGTCAAGTTGCCGACACTTCAATAGCCTTGGATTGGCTAGAGAGGAAACTGAGAAAATAGGGCGATGAATCAAGCCTTAGAAATATTGCAATGGTGGGACTGGACAAGACGCGTCAACGCGAAGGGTCACGTTGCATGACTCGACGCCACAAACGTTCAATAAAGTCTTCCCAGTTCAGGATTCCCAGGCGAAAGCAACGAAATTTAAAGCTGCTCACGAATTTTGGCATATAAACTCATCTGGAACTCTTTGAATTTTCTCCCGGTGGAATTTCGGCGTTTTTTTATTGTGTCGGACTCGCCAAGAGTTGAACTTGAAGGCTCAGTCTCAAATTCAACTTTATCACTTCGGAATCTGGAAGATTACTCGACTGTGCAGTCGAATGACTCACGCGCTCCGAGACGGGTCATTTAAAATCAATTCTATGAATTCTCGAGGCTTACAGTACACTATCGACGACCCGAGCTCGAGTGGGCTCTAGCCTCCTGATCAAATTCAAAGATGAAAAAATTGAAAACCAATGGCCACGACAATCGAAAGACTAAAACCGATGCGAGAAGTATCCACAAACAAAACAAGTGTTCAGAAACGTAATTCAACTGGAACATCACCGACTCGAGACCTGAACATATGCATCGGAGTCGTGTATATATTTTTCATCCCTCACCTGGTCGTACACCCAAGACAAGGCAAGGAATATAATCAGCGCCAGCTGGAGGTGCATTGTGAATTTGAATGTCTGCGAGAGTGGTATCTCGTCAAGACAAACGTATATTTGAGCTTCTTCGTCTCCGGCCGTTGACTGGGACGCTGAAAATTGAGGCAAAAGTGTGAGCCAGAGCAGAGAATAATGGATTGGACCTACCGAAATCCTCGCTATCTGAAGTCTGTATATATCCCGCCTCACCAGCGAGATCGACGAATGGGTCTTGATTATCTTCTTCCGCAGAGAAATATTCGTCATCCACTGGGATTTGTAAACTATTAGTGGAGCAGTGCGTTTCGCTTCAAGACGGTTCCCTTACCAAGGGCAAGCGGTCCAGGAACGCTTCCGTCTTCGGCCTTCGACTCGTCTGAAATAGCGATAAGCCAAGTTAAACGCAAGAATTCATTTACTGACCGTCATCTTCGCTAACTGAGCTGCGCACATCCTCTGAATCATCGAGGTTGAGCTCCTCTTCTTCTGAATAATTCTCGTCGTCGACTTGGGAGAAATGACCATTAGTCGAACGGAAGGTTTTGGTTGAAAACAGATGACTTACCGTAGGCAAATGGAGAATCCACTTCGCTAGACAATTGATAAAGAGGCTCCCCGAGATGCCGCGCGACGTCCTGGCTTTCTGGATCAAAACCCTTAGCCTGGTGGAATCGACGGATTCCAGCGTATACACTGGAATCCCAGAATGATCCCCCGATTACTGTAGAGAATTGTATGGAAGGAAATCCGAGGGCAGTAGCCGCATTCATAGTAAGACGTTCAGCACCCAATGGATCCAAGGACCAATAGGCGGATCATCCGGCCAGCAGAAAGAGGATGGCCCAGTTCGAAAGTCATCCGTCGGACAGAGAAATAGGTAACCCGGAGGGGGGTCTTCCGCAGACGCGGAAACCTCAAAAAAAGCTCCGTGTACGAAAACTGCGCAACAAGTCAATAGAACTCCTGACAGCGAAGGATGAAAGATGCATTACAATAATCCTCAAAATTGGACGTGATCCCGAGGCGACTGAAATATGATTTGCTTGACTGAGCCAAGTCTTCCCAACGAAGCGTGTGTGTCGCATACCCAGCGAGATTATGTTGGAGACGTCGCCGGAATTAAAACTTGAGATTAACATGATTAGGACAGATCACCATGGAGGCAAGAAATATCAATACCGGGTCCAGCCATCCTCCGTTAATTCTCCTAGCACTCCGAGTCTCCCGACGTGGTAGAATACAATATCCAAGGATCAAAAGTGAAGCCTGCGTTTGGGACAGATGCGATCTCACAGAATCTTCGAGTCCGCTGCTCAAAGGACAGGAAGTACAGTCCCATATTCACGACTGTGGCGGAGGAACTGTCCAAGAATCGAGTTTGCCGTAGATTACAAATACATATCTCATGATATCGTTCAACTGTCAGCGACTCGATGATGGCGGCCTCTGTGTTCGACGCACTCAAGGGAAACCTTCCTTGAGGACGGGTATGTTGGTACGCAAGGGGTGTAGTAGTCGGGTGGTATGAGGTCCGTGCAGAGCCGACCCGTTGAGCGGCGAATCCAGAATGTGCAGCCACTCTCGTACTTGAGTTGTTTATGAGGGAATGGGATATCCAGATGACCGAACTCACTAGTCCTGTTCGAAAGCGGAGTAGAAGTAATCGCGCACGGACTGTACCAGTGTCAGCAAGCCGACCAACAAGTTTGAGCCGTCGTACTTGGAAATCCGTGTGCTGGAATGAATCAGTTGCCGAGGAATGAAAGGTGACACGCCCACATACACAACACGCGTAGATGTATACTTGCGAAAAATGGGAATTTCGATATAGGTCCACGAAATGTTCAAGAGGTATCATGTCTAATTCAAGCATCAAGATCGAGGTAATCTGTTTTAAATGAAAGGACACACCGTCATTGAAGAGGGTGGCATGAATATTGCCCGAACTCGCGGCTCCACAAACCTGAATAATATTCGGATGGCTGGATGGAT
>JARJLF010001428.1:0-78488 GCA_029378395.1 Mycena leptocephala | reverse complement strand
TGCCAGCCTCCAGATGAGCGCTGGCGGTGGCGCAACTCGAGGCCTGGTTAAGTACAGGATGACACATGGTGCTTCTTCGCAAGTGCGAGGTGCAGACGAGCTAGGTCTGGTGCTCAGGGAACACGGAGTATAGGATACCGGAATCTAGTTTGGGAGTGCGCAAGACATTGAGATGCATACATACCTGCATAATACTTGAATTTAGAGTGGCGCCGCACGGACAGGGCTTTTAATCTCGCGCCCTAAAACCCACGCTTTGACAGCGCGGGAGTAGGGATCCCCACCGTGTATACGTACAGAACCGTATTACGGCTACGGTTACGGTACGTTTTTTTAAGACACGACGAGGAGGGGATAGATCGACTAGTATTGGATGGAACTGGTGGACAGAAAATACGGGTACTTACCCGTGCTGTATTGGCTTAAATCAATTACGACACGTCACCGTAATCTCTACGGCGTACTCAAGGCGTACTTAAAGCGGCGCTAAGGAATAGAATCTTAAAGGCTATGAGGCCGGCCACAGCCCAAACCAAGGGTGGTTGGTTGTGAATCTTGACAGTAGACACCGAGACGACCCGCCACTAGCGTTTATCAATTTGAATCCCCGACGCGATCTGGCCGCACTACACCGCCGTTTCAGGTAGGTAGGTAGGTAGGTAGCATTACACGGCACGGTCCCACTCAGGAACGCCGGTTTCAGGAAGTATCCCGGAGTACTACAGGCATTATGTACCCCATCGTCCCTGACCTCCATATATCTTCCGAGCCGAGCTCACGCACCCAGTTTCCCGTCACGCTGTAGAACCCAGTCGACATATAGAAGCAAAAAAATAGTCGGAAAGCAAACAATACTACTTCAGTTCAGTCATCCAATCGATGCACAGGCTTCGCGTAGAACACCTCAAGAACATCATAAGCAAATTTCGCCACGAGAGCGATAGTCGAGCATTCATAGATCATGGCTTTAAAGAAATCAACTGAATTGAGTTCAACCATGCGACGGCGCAGGCTTGGTGCATCTGTAAAAAGTTTCTCCAAAAATACCTCTCTCAGGGACTTCACCTCTATTGAGGCGTCACAGGCTAAGAGGGCATGCTCTGGGGTTTCAACTTCAGATTCGCAGAAGCGGCATACCCGTCTGGAACGGTCATCTTCTCGTGTATGCAAATGATCTCCGTATCGCAAAATTTCGACGGCCAACAGGTGGGTAGACAGCAAGAGAGAGGTAAGAGCTTCTCTATGCTTCTGAGTTTTCATCATAAAAAGATAGTGCCGTAGTCGTAATGTTTGCGGTGCTGGAGGTTTGTCCTTTTGTGGTTCACGACGGCCTTGAATCAGATATAGCTTATCTGACGAGTCGACTTCACCCTGAATCCATCGCAACATTAACCCATCCACAGATTTTGCGTACTCCAGTATAGATTTGGACGTAGCATTCTCAAGTTCAGGGACAGGGCAGGCAAATGGGAGCTTAGATGCAGCTGACAGTAAATCCTTTGCCCAAGATTTTTTCCCCATTGCAGCGAGCTTAATTGAATTATTCAATGCTGCGCGCGCAAAGTGGGTGGGCAGAAGTTCCAGTAGGTGCTGCAAATATCCAAGCGCAAGGATAAATCGCCGGACTCGGAGAGGTACAATGCCCGTTTCCGTATAAAGCGGGATAATCATGGATCGACCGTGGAGATTGAGCATTTGACGGATAAAAGAAATTTGAACCTCGCAGAGCTGTTTCACGTGAACATCTTCGCAGTCGGGGGAGATTTCGCACCCGTGCGTGAGATGACAGTCCACGCGTGCCATATAAAGCATTTTGAGCTCTCTGGGAGTGAGTCTTCCGGTTTTATCCTCAACCGCCATGATACGATGAGCACAATATCGCGCGGTGCCTGCCTTAGCTTTATAGTGGCCTTGGAACAAATTTTGCGTATCGGAGCGCAGAGTTACGCCCACATATTTTTCCTCATTTGCAATCTCGAGCACAGAGAATGATGTTGTACAAACATCAGCCAGACGATCTCCGGTGATATTTGATCAAATATTCCGTGATCGCTAAAGAAGGTTCCTAGGAGACCAGAACACAGGTTCGCATCCGATCGAGAATCCCTAACCTCCCCAGATGATCCCGGGCACAACCTCATTGTGATGTTTTCCGCAGATGCCGTTCAGATATTGCGTACATATCATTTATGAAGCTCAATCTTGATATCGTTCAAATGTAATCCAGATGCCCAAAACAGCTGCTTTTATTCAAGAATATATACAATAATACTGTAATATGTACACTAATTAGACGAGAACAGTAGGGCCCGGGATTGAAATGCCAAAATTAAAAAGAATGTAAGATGGGATAGATGGGAGGGACATTGTAACGAAACCACAGCCAACCTATAGGGTGTGCGGAGCATTGGCAGCCAGGTTGTCGAGCTTCGCGCATCCGTATATTGCCATGTCTTCTTGGAGGGACCTCGAAAACAAGCTACAATTTGTAGTGAGCCACATTGTATATTCTAAGAACATGTCAACTTACCGAGACATGGCGTCCTTGGCCCCTTTTGTAACGTCTCTGACCTCCGCCAAGGCCTTGTCGACAGCCTCCCAGAACTTGGGCACCTTGTCCTCCTTGTCCTTAATATCGTCGCCGTCGACCTCAGAGTCAATAGTGTCGGCCGGTTCTTGTCGGGACCCGGATTTGGATTTGTCGCCCTTCTTTTGAGATTTGTCGAGATTTTTCTGGTAGATGAAACACTTCATAGAATCAAATTATTAGATTCTGCTCAGTGAGAGAAATGACAACGTTGTTTTTCTAGTCTGATCTTGAACCATCACGTCGTCTTCTCATTTCTTGCCCCGGATACCTACTGGCCTGAGCTCGTTTCATCTCGCCAAACAAACACATATTCCTTTTTTCAAGGTTGGTACGTCGCAAATGCCATAAATTGGAAATGCTTCAGCCTCCAGTGCTGCACGGGGCCAACTCTGATTTATTATGGCACTGTTACTGTACCATCGTACCCAATTCTTTACAGCTTAATCAATCCAAGTACACTTTTTTTTCCCACTACGCATCCCGCAACAGTTGATACCCGCGTTAAGAGCTGATTCCATTCCATTTTCATCCTGGACGAGTAAAAACCTAGCCTTCGCCCAGATTTGGAATCGCCGGCTGTTCCAAATTGCTTGAAGGTAACTTGTCCTGCTACCTGATCTATTCTACACCGACCGCGCTCTAACTATTTCTTCCCGCCCGGTCTACTTGCAACAACCGTTGCTGACTTGCCCTTTTCTTGGATGGCGTATGATTCAAATTGCCTCCAAATCCCTCGCTGCATCGAACATGCACCTGGTATTTACGGGGCGA
Source organism: Mycena leptocephala (assembly GCA_029378395.1). Taxonomy (NCBI): domain Eukaryota; kingdom Fungi; phylum Basidiomycota; class Agaricomycetes; order Agaricales; family Mycenaceae; genus Mycena; species Mycena leptocephala. Next base: position 75,127 of record JARJLF010001428.1, on the reverse strand, counting down.
TCTTGATGGATTTGGCATACATTGTGCATATAACCACTGAAACGTGTGCGAGAGGCCACCCGCATCCCCTGCTGGTTACAACAGGCTAACAGCGCCTACCCTCACCGAGTAGGATATCCAAGTTACCGAATCTGTCATGCAGTAAGTTCTGCGTGTAGCGCATATCCATACTTGCTGCTCTTTAGGCAGCCCGAAAATCGCCCAAAGTTGCCGCAAAATCCCTCCTTTCCATCCGATTCGCGCCGAGAACATACATGATCGCACTGTTTGCCTTGCCTATTGGGCGTCACCAGTCTCTGCCACTTGCCCAATGGCCTTCATAACTTTATGTGTCCGGCGCAAATCTGCTCAAATTTGGTCACGCCCTTCATCACGGAGCAGATTCATTTCGATTTGAATTTTCCCAAGCCATACGTCCACGGAAATTCCAGCTCTTCAAGTGCCGATCCTCATATATTTTCCCATATCATGTTGAATGCATTGTGTTCTAATCATCCCCCATATAACTGCGTCCCGCACTTCAGCGCAGTAACTGCCACAAGCGCCGCCTCCATGTACCCCCACTGCATGTTCATCGCCATGTGATTATTAAGGACAAGTACCCCATGTCCTCTCCCGGGAATTCCCCGACAAGTTTCTGATGAGCGCAGGGCCCTCCACGCGTCTTATTCCTATTTCAATTTCATGGCAACGTTCAATTTCTGGCTCTGCCGGCGTCGTCCTTGATGTAAAATCATGTAATGGGGGAGGCTGAGATTGTCTTTCTCATCCCAGGGCTTGGATGCGAGGTCCGGCTTTCTTTAGACCAAAAATTCCTCGAAAGGCAGCCAAATCCATGCAGATTCTGGTTGGACTTGGATTTTGACCCTGATAATTTGACCAGAAACGAGCCGGACTTGGGTGTTTGTACATTTTTGCCTCCAAAGGGCATTCAGCTCAGAAATGAACAAGACCGGGGTTTTATCGGCCAAGATATCCGTGTTCATCTTCTTTAACACATACAAGATGGTAAAGAAATTTGGCTCGCTCCTGGTCAACAATATTTCTTCTGCCACGCCCTCCTCATCAGACCCGCCGGAGCTTCTCCATAAGACCCACGTTAGATATTTCAGAGCCCGCATGACTTTTCACGCTTGTGAGATGTAATGCTATCCTCACTACGAAGAACTACGGACAACCCCTATTGGAACAATTTCACCCAGTTAAATACCTGCGGTTTACTGTTACTTGTTGATCATCCTCATAAATTATTGCAGAGCTTGTGCCCAAGCGGCATGCAGCTTTTTTTTTCTTCCTCTAAAGGGCATTACAACTGTGTAATAGGCACAAGCATTTCTCACAGGGGTGTCTCTATAAGGCCATCTGGGGCCTTATAGATGGAATCTGGCGCACAAATATTTTGCACAGGGGTCCTCTCAAAAAGTATTGTGCGCGAGGCGGCAGACGCGGACTTACGGACCACGGGGATTGGCGGTGGATGAGGATCTGTAGGTGATAGTACCGACAATATAGCGCCACGGACTGGTCGAAAAATACGGGATCTGCACGCCTAGGATCCCAGCGCACTGGTTTCCGCGGGAATGAGTGGTTCGCGAATGTAGTACGTATTTAAGAGCAACGTACGATGTTCCGGGATCTGACTCGCCAAGTGTTTAAGGCGGAGTCGAAATCCGCCACGACGCGCTCCTCGTAGGCGTTTTGATCTGCCGTCAGGAAAACGCGGACCTTGCGGAGCCCATACTACCTGGATATCAGGATATCGTCATTGCGCGAAAGGGGAATAAAATGAACCAGTGTTTTGAGACTGAACGATATAATGTGGTGCAAGCGTATCATCATGTTGAAAAATGCGATACGGGAAGGCAAGCCGGGTGGCTGCTGGAAAGGATGAATCGGGTGCTCCCAGAACTCATCGTCACACTCGAGTGGTAGCTCGACGTCGAAGCTGCGGCAACGGGATGATCAGTACAGGTCTGAGAGGTGCAGCCCAACACGGTCGATGCGTTAAACTATGCACTCACTCATCATATTGCAGCGCACACGGGTGCCTAAGACCAGAACTTATACTGCGGTCCAACCACACCAGCACTCAAAATGCCCTCTTGAGCAGCTCACGCTCGACAGACGGTACTTCGATGCGCACCGTGCGTTGGTGTATGCCGGCAGTCTGTCGAATTTCCGTCAGCTTTCAGAATCACGGGGCCACGAACAAGATTGCAGATTGCAAACCTGCGCAAGCCGGAGGCCGATACCAACGAGCATCCTGCACGCCTGCGGAGAGGAGGAGGAACGCCACTGCCAGCTGTGATACGTGAGTCAGCGAATGCACGAAAGGACACCAGAACATAAAGCGGACGCGAGAGAGAAATAAAACTAAAATGACATACACAACAGTACTGGAGATCATACAGCTTGGTCTGGCCGAATAAATGCCTTTCCACTTGCGGCACCTTTGGTTCACAAGAGGCGTCAGCGTATGATCGACCACCAAAGTGCTCAGATCAGTAAATAATTTCGACCACCTGGTTGAACAACTCCCAGCCGCATGTAAGACCTGCGGCAGTCGCCCGGGGATCCATGCTCCACCGTGACCCAATCGCGCACACGACCAAGACTGTCGCCGCAAAACCATCATCCCTGCACACACACAAAAAAAACACATCGTCAGCAATCCCGCACGAACGCACCCAACAACAACAATCAAATAAGTCCCAACCATCGGGACTTTTTCGGATGAAGAGAACCGCGAACCTCAAATGCAGGCCTTCCGCGAGACCACGCTCGAACGTTGGCCGATGCAGCAACGGGAGGTATATATTTTGGTGCATAAAATAGAGCCCTATGAGTTGGGCCATCAGAGGCTCAGACGGGAAGTCATACGTCTACGTGCGGCGCTCGACCGTCGCCCACTGCGGACGTGAATGACAGAGTTAAAAAATGATTATTCGGCGACTCACTGGTTTCCATCCCCAGTATTCCAGCCGCCAGGACGGCCAGGCGGATACTGCACTATCCACCTCGACATGGTCGTCGGCCGACTGTTCGGGAGACTGGCAATGGCTGTGTTGCTCGCGCTTCACATCCGCCTTGAGATTGATGGCGGCGTTGACGAGACTGATTTCAGAGCTTTTGCCGATGAAGCCGCGGTCCTTCACGATGCCTAGTGAGACGTTGTCGAGCTGCGTGAAACCAAGAAAATGTGAAATCCAACGCTTAGGAGAGCGGAGGGGAGGAAGACGCACTTTGCGGGGGATCTCGAGGTGCCCCAAGTCGTCCGGATGCGGCGGAGGCTGGGCAGGCTGCTCAGCGCCAGCCGCATTATTTTCAGTATTGCAGTTGTTGAGGACCCGGGCCCAAGGTGGCTTCTCTACCGGTGTCAGCTGTTGGCAAAGTGCCCATTGGCTAACTCGGTGCGCAACTGGCGCACGAGGGCCTCTGATTGCTCAAGCTGCACCTCGAGAGAGTGGACATAGCTGCTTGGTCGTCGTTGTCAGCAGTCTCTTTATCCCAGGAAATCAGGATACTTGACACACCTCTGAGGTGGCACTGGCCGGCGATTCTGTGGTTAATTTAGCGGAGGGGAGAAGTGAGATGGCAGAGCATTACCACTGGTATTCGGAGATATGCGCAGTCGAGGTTCGCCTCGAAGCATAACGTGCACTTGTTCCCAGGCATTTGCGATCCGTCACCTATGACACATCTAAATTAGTGCAATGGCTCCGTCCACGGAAGCTTACATCGACCTGAGAATTGTGAGCACAAGGAACGAACGTGCAAGGAAACGGAAAAAAAATCAGCGCCCCCAGCCCGCTATCATAACTGAGCAGACAATAGACAGGTTGCGCAACAGCCACTGGAGCCACTCAGTGGCTGATTTGGTGTGCGCAAATCAGTGGCTGGTGGCTCGAATGGCCCAACACATGAACTCATTTTTCGATGAATCAATGCATTTGTGAGTACTACTGACCATCTACAAGGCTCGCAGTCTCATCCACACATGGGGCTGGCTGACTGGGGCCAAAAATATTGTTTCTTGGGGGAAAATTGGTGCTATGACAACGATGGAGGTAGTTTCATGAGATACCCATTTGCCAACCCTCATTCGAGCACTGAATACAACTTACTTTGCGTTTGGTTCATCAGCCATCCGAGCCACCAGCCACTGATTTGCGCACGCCAAATCAGCCACTGAGTGGCTCCAGTGGCTGTTGCGCAACCTGGCTAATTAGACAGCCGAGAATCATCGCTTGTGTCCAAATACCCCAGAACGATAAGTCGATATTGCACTCCATTCATGATCAAGAGGTGGTTGGATCGTGTCACCGTCGCGACGACACAGCTGAAAGGAATCATAGGGGTAAGGATAAGACGTACTCTTTTTGCGGCGGCAAGAATCGCATGCGCGTTGGACGCGCCGTTTCTTCGTCGCGTAAGAATCTTGGTGACTTGGTTCCAAGGCTCTATCCGATGGTTAAAATCCCCAGAAGCTATCTAGCAGCCAAGTCCAAACGAGCGATGTTGAGGTCAGAAGCAAAGAACCTATTTGGCCTTGATTTGGCATTTGCCGAGCGTCGTCACTGCACCGCCTTTCCCACATGCCATCGGCATCGACGGCCCGATCCCTGACCGCCGCCTTCGTCTTTCACAAGTACAAGCAATTAAATGGATTGTGGCGTCCAAGCCTCGTTTATAAACTCCCATAAAACGGGTATCGGTAGAATTCCTCGTAAAACGCAAATCCCTTCAAATTACCGTAGCTTGAAGTTCCGAGAGTATTCGATGTTGTGACTTGGGAGGCTTCGGTTGCGATGTGATAAAATTGTTTAATAGAAGCCCAGGAGGAGACAAGCTTAACAGATGATCGCAGAAGTTTTTTTTCTTTAAAAAATACTGACTGGTCTTGATTATATGGCGGAAGTTGAACAATGACAACAATTGGTCCAGAAAAACAGACGGCTCAGTAAACCTGCGCCGACCTGAGAGCGGGATCTTCTCGCACTGTCAAGCGAAGGAAAATCGTTGAAGTTCCTGGCGTACGTTTCTACTTAGGGGTTGCGGCTTTTATTGCGTTAGGGTGACTACGCTACTAGTCCTCTGCTTTGCGCGGGTAGAGCAGAATGGGCTAGGACGCTGACTTCAGTGCGTCGCCTTGCAAACGGCGTTGATCCCATATGTGTGAACCGTCGGAGAACGGCGTTCATTGGCCGCAGGTTCCATGCGATGCGATGCGACCTCCGCACGCCACTACCCGCACTGGGGTCTTCGGTCAGCTCCAAGTTGTGAACTGCCTTGACGCGTTCGGAACGCCGTCCATCCAAAGAGTGTTTCTCATAAGTGGATATCCGGTTCAGCTCCAAATTGCCTCCCGCTCTGTTTCGCGCCTGGCAAGTCCACATGCGCATGAAGACTGAATAAGGCCCGGTCGCGGACGGTCCGCACCTCATTTCTATGTGCAGTATCTCCAGATAATGTATGAGTGCTCGTTCGACTCGAGTCCGGGCCATGTGTGAGTACAGAGTCTGTACCTTTTTTCTTCTTCTTCCATACTGTTCATTCAATTCGAACGTAATGCAGCTTTTCCAACCTCACAAATATTTCAGATAATTCTGTGAAACTAGCCCAACCCAGCTGCGGAGGTGACGAGGAATTGAACGGAATTTGGACCGCATATGCCTTGCAGATTCCCATCTGGCTGGGTTCACTTGGATAGCGGATAAGGCCCGGTAGCGGTGGTCCGCACCTGCACTCTATAGCAAATAAACAAATGCATAATGCAGGAGTGCTCGCTCGATTCGAGCCCGGGCCATGTGTGAATACATAGTTTGTACCTTTTTTCTTCATTCCCACTATTCAATTCGAACTCAATGCAGCTTTTGCCTCACACCAATTTCTACATAAATCTATGAAACTGGCTTGACCTAGCTTGCGGAGGAGACGAGCAATTGTAATGGAATTTCAACCACATATTCCTGGCAGATTGACTCAGACGAGGCAAAGTTCGCATGAAGAGAGAATAAGGCCCGGTGGCGGTGGGTCCGCACCTGCTCTCTGTCTCCGGTAACACGACGTATAATGTAAGGTTGCTCGTTCGACCCGAGCCCGGGCCATAGGTTGTCAATGTTAGCTATATTTTTTCTTCTTCGTGTTCCAATATCCATTCAGGTTGACCCCTAGCTTTCCAACCTAAACACAATGCTAAGTTCGGCCTGCCTATATACCCATTCTGTACCACAGAACGGTGGCTATGTTGTACCATAGCCACCGTGGCTATACTGTGCCACAGCCACTGCTCCATGGTATGGAACAGAGTGGCAACTATATAAGTTGATAGTGCAATATTGAAAGAGATATGCCTGCTTTTTAATCATACCATCCACAGTATGAGTCTTGGTTTGGACTTGAAGACGTTCTGGAGTATTAGACACGTTGAGCACATAGGCAACACGATGGCCTTCCGGTGGGACATCCCAGTTTTCCGGGGCAGAATTGGTGTCAATAACTTCATCGGCGTGTATTCCACAGTCCTATATTGAAATCATGGCAAAAAATGCGAGCATACCAGCCATTATCGAGAGGGTAGTAGTGAGTGTGTGGATGGGAGGAAGGTATAAGGAAAAAACAAAGGTGTGAGCCATTTTATCCTCTTTTTTTTGGGCCCGGGCTCCTCTATTACTCCGTGGAGTTGACCCACTTAAAGTCAGCCTAAACTCGACTGAAACCAGGTACAGGGAGTGGAAAGGAGGCAGTTAAAACACTTATGTGATACAAAGGATTGGAGCCAGAGGAAGCTGCACATTCTCTGAAATTACTTGGAGACACAAGAGAAATTTATTCAAAGCCATAAGTGTGGCGTAGAGTAAATCAACGATGAAAAACGGCCTTACTTCTGACCAATTATAGAGTAAAACAGGGCCAAAATGGACAACCTCGGTCGGATATAGAGTAAATCAGCGCGAAGCGCCGGAAATTTTAGAAAGACTGTACAGTTCTGACGCGACTTGGAAGTTCAAGATTTTGTACTTGTTCACCCTGATTTGAAGGAGCGGTTACGAGGTGCGTATGAAGCGTAAATCGTGGGGAAATCAGTTGAAAGGCGGAATCTCGCGCAGGGCGCGAAAAATGTTGTTTTAACCCCGGAACCTCGGTCGGAAATAGAGTAAAACAGCTCGCAAAAGCTGAAATTCATCGAGTAAATCAGGGATTTTTGGCCGTGAAAATCCGACCGACCTAATAGGTAATGACCAAGGGAAGGAAGTCAATATAGGGTCGCGAACTCGCGAAGTCTCCTCCCCAGATCTGAGATATAGAATTAGGCAAGAAGGCCAGGATCCGAATTTCAAGTGTTTCTGCTGCTTCTTAAGGCACAATATCCGCCTTGCAGTGCTCGAGGAAACTTGCAAGGATATTCAATTTTAGCTTCTTTTACTCTGAGTCGGGTGTGAATGCAGCAGTGCAGTGTTTCCACCTGCTCTGCTGATATATCGGCATCAAATGTCTTGAGCAAGTAGGTCTTCCGGAATTTGTACAGCCGTCGCTTGGGAAAACATGTGATGGGTGAAGGACGGTAATACTCCTTGCTTTGACCGAGCATTGCCAGTGACGAGATAGCTGGTCGTTCTATATCTGTTTTCCCGAGACAGATGACAGACTTCGAGAGATGTAGCAGGCTCTCGCGAGCCAGTTGTGAAAGACAGCGGAAAGAAGCGAGAACTGGACTCGGAGTAGAGCGGAGCCCCGGCGGAGGCTGTGCGCATTGCCAGTGGATTCCTAATTTACAGGTGGAACTTGGTCCGCGTTGGCTTCGGGCATCGCAGGCCAGCTTAGGCGGCGCCAACCGAGATGAAACAGCTTGATTTGAAGCGGGGTTAGGGTACAGCTATAAAAGAGCGAATGAGAACGAGTCTTCACTGAGGCGGATTCGGAACATCACCAACTTGCTCGCGGGCCGCCGCTGCTTCGAATTCTAGTCGAATTCGCAAGGGGTGCGACATTCCTCATTAACGGGCTTAGGCGCAATAATCAATGAGCGTGCGGCTTCACTGATAGGGGTAGCATGAAAAAGGAAGTGACTGTTTAGGCGCCGAGTTAACTGGTTAGCCGAGACGGCAGTGATAGGCATCTGTCGCTGCCTCCCCCAGCTTGAAGCTTCGCGTCTCTCAAGCCTGTCCATCTGTCAATGTACAGGTCAACCTCAACTTAACCAGCTTTGAAACCAACCTTGCCTCGAGAAGCCCTCAATTGCGGGGACAAAGCAGTCACCAGTGTGCCACTTTGAAGAAATTTTAGAAAGTATTTCTCTGACATCTCTACACCATCATGGAAGGAGCTCCGCCGTTCAAGTTGACTGACGCCCGAAAATGACAGTTGCTATTCGAGATATCTAATGCTCAGGAATCCCTGCGCAAGCTAAACACTTCAGGCATTATATTGGCTGCTTGTGGCCCGAGCACCCAATGGATATAACTTCTTCGTTTGAAAAGGCCAATCGTCTCTTCTCAGCGCTCATTCTACTATAGTCCATCTTCATCTTTCTCCTCACAATAGGATACATTGCATGTGGGACAACTTCTGAATCGAGACCAAATCGCATCGTGGAGCAGAGAAAGTTGTACACTCTTGCTCTGTTTTTCCCATTCCCACCACACTCTTATCTTCTGATTTAAACCCCCCGCAGCATCTGGCCGGCTTGTTCTCGATCCCCCGTTCCTGGCTCACGTTATCCATGTCCACAGTGACTGTGCCAGATATACACCTCACCATTGGCGCCGCGCAAGTCGGTTGCTTGGTGGCTGTCGGGTTCGCGTTTTCCCCCTTGCCGCAGCCAACAAGCCTCCGGCTAACTCCGTATCCACACACCACAGACTCTCAGCCGTGCTTAGTTTCCAAACATTTCTCTACTTCCAAATCTTCCCCAACGACTCATCTCGGTATAAGTTCCTGGTACGACATGCTTGTTGCTTTTCCTCACTCTGGACCCAGTCCTCACTTTTCGACAGGTTTTCTGGATCTGGTGCGCGGTATTTGAATATCCGGCCTCTCCTTGTTGACGTTGATATGTTTCCCTGGTATTTGTGCAGGCTAGTGGACTTGGCGCACACGGCCCTGATATGTACGGCCGTCTGGCACTACGCCATCGACAATTATGGGAATCCAGCCGCCACGGCTGTCATCCACCCGTGCGTTGTTTCTTCCTCCTGCATCCTTCTATCTTCGTGTGCAGACTAGATGCGAATTTGACTTTCTTGCCCTAGCGGGTTTACGGTACATTTATCCACAAAGGGATTTCGGTCTCAGAAATAATTGATACATCCAGCTCAATAGCATCATGACGGTCAACATCACTTTTAGCGTTAATATGTATGTGCACTCAAATGATCCTTGTCGTCCTACCCTTAATGATCCTGGTCTTTGAAAACCTTCAGCTTTTATTTGACGAGGATTCACAAATGTTCGTTGGCTTACTCCAAGTCTTCCATGGCTCGCGCTAAATCGGAGGGCAGTGAGCAAGGGCAATCTGTACTTTACGATTCCTATCGTGCGTATGCTTACCCTTTCGTCAAATACTGCCACCTACAATATCCACAGGCTATGCTTTGCTTCGCCCGTCTCGGTATTTTTCCACACTCCTGTTTAAACCTTGTCTAAGCTCTACGCATGTCTAGCGGTGGCTTATGGTACGTTTCAGCTGTTCAGAGCCATCTGTTTATTTGGAAAGTTGACTTATCCAGCCGGGGGTATCACATTGTGAGCATCATGTCGGCCCAGATATTTTCGCGCCAATCCAGTTCGTGCCAGGTTCCAGGCAAAGACGTTCCACAACTTCCTTCCACACAAGGTCTGCTTTCCTACCGCTCTATCATCCCAACGGCCAACAGCACATAGGCAATCTTAATCGCCACTTTATCCGTATCCGCATGCACAGAACTGGTTATCAACTTATCGCTGGCTCCCGCTGGTATTTCTTGAGGTGCATACGCGAGGGATACTCGATGTGGGTGCTTCCCTTCATTTACTCAGAACGTCTCACCGTGCCTCATGCCGATAGGTCGCACGAGGCGGTGGACGCGGTTCTGGTCTTTACGGTGAATGATGGCATGTAAGTCCTACACGCGAAATGACATTCAAGTCATCCTGACCATCACTGCGTTCAGGCGGCCCGTAGGCAGAGGCTCTGCCTACCCCCGGCGGCAGAGCTCGGCAGATCTGGGGTAGGCGGACTGTGCCTACCCTCTGCCTAACTCCCCCGGCATCAGATTCTCGTCTCCATGGTCGCAGACTAAATATGAACCTCACAATAACGATCGTGGGAGTTGTGGGAATGTTCTCTGATGCTTCTTTGCCGATCATTTCAAGATCATAACACTGTTAGCCGAGCCAGAGCCGAACGACCTGAGCAAAATCAACTTCAATTTTAACGAAAATTTAGCTCTGCCTGTTACACATGGCGCCTCATCACCCTTCTGTACAGAAATGACGGTGTGATTCAAAATTATGTGGCCTGCGGCGAACCGGGGTGTTGACCAGCAAGCCCAGGGTCGTCGGTGATCAAAAATAACGTTAGGAAATCAGGTGTATCAAAGAAAATAACACACTACTTAGGTTGGGGCTCCTAGACTCAGAGAACTAGATGATGGGAAACGCTGGGAGGGTCTACCAAGATACGGTGTTGGGCTAGGTAGGCAGGGGGAGGCAGGGTCTGTCACCGTGACCGAGGCACATGGCGACCAAGGGAGGCAGACCTGTGACGACATGGTGTCGGCAGGGTCGGTCTAGGCACCTCGGCACCACCCAGGGCGACGGCCTCTGCCTACGGGCCGTCTGAACGCAGTGCATCGGCTTTCTGTTAGTATGACTTGGTAGGCTCCCCAATCACCTCTGCACTTTCGCCATAGCTCATACCTCACATCCGTAGTGCCGTGGTCGTGGCTGCGGTCACTTGCGTGCGTCTCATCTGTGTGTCCTTGGGCGATTTATATATATATTGCGATTTGTTATCCAGTTCATTGCGATGCCTCATTATTGGATAATCACTGCATTCTTCTTCTCAATCGCGAAAGGTGTGTGTTCAGTCTCCCCACCATCCCTGGTGCTAACTGTATCTATACAGTGTCGGGAAATTCTTTGCTTGCCACGTACGTATCGGACATTGCCCCCCCTCCCATTCTTAATTGTGACGACTCGCAGCTTCAATTTGCGCAATTGGTACCGGTATCGCCACGTCGAGCCGCAAGCCAGGAACATCCCGATGCTCCCCCGCGGGCAGTTCAGCGATACACAATATCCCAGCCTATCCATCCACGTCCACAAACAGGCGACAACTATCGACCAGAAACCAGTCCTCGACGACATGCCTAGCGACGACGCGCGTAGCGAGTGTTGATTTATTTCATCATCATGCAGGTATTCCAGAGCATCAGATATCTCGCAATCTGCATTACAATAACAACCGTATTCTTCAGGGCGTCAGTCCACTCAGTATGGCTGGCGGACCTCCGATTTGGTCGAGGACTGCTTTTCTAACAATTCGGCTGGCGGATGGCATATCCAGCGTTCATGAATGACATACCAATTCTGTATACTCACTTCATATATCTAAGAACGGTTGTGAATTTACATGCTAGTTCGTATTATTTTGGGACTCAGCAGCTTCCTCAGGGCGGCACTGCGCCTTTCTCTTGATCTCCCATCGTGTGGGGGCGGAAAGAAGCGCAGGAGGCGTAACAATGAATGATCCTTGATGCGCTTGCCAGACGGGATTTCCCGATGGGGCGAACGTCTCATCAGGGGATTGAGATCTATACTGTATGTCCGACGATGGACAAGACATCAACCCTTCGTCGCGCACAAGAGAGAAAATGGAATTAACAAAGTGCATGCTGTAGGTGCATCGAGCAATAGGGTGTTTCACAGTTGGCTTTTTTTGGTCCGACTTGGGCTCCAACTTGGCCCTCAACTTGGTTCAAAATTGGCCAAGTTGGAGGTCCAAGTTGGAGAGTTAACTGTGAACGACTAAACAGCTGATTTTGTCGCGAATTTACCCGTCCATCTGAAGATATATGTTCAAAAAGTGTCGTTTTTGATGGGGCTTGAAAGTTGGTGGTATGATAGAGGGAGCTTATAAATGTTACCTCGCAAAATATTTGATCACCCCGTCATCGTGGGCGGCGACAGGAAGCGATTTCCCTTTTGGGAATGCTATGTAATCTGACATCATAGCATCCTGGGGCATCCTGGCCCTCGAAACATGCCAATCACATCCGGCAAAGGGATTCCCCAATGCCCACAAGCACCATGAAGACAGCGGACATGTTTTGAAGCTGCAGATGTCAGTATAAGCTGAGCTACGGGCATTTCCAATTTAGGCAGTCAACGTCCTGGCGCATCCTCTCTAATCGCAGAATGTGGAACCACATTCTGCGATTAGAGAGATAGGGTCTGTCTTGTCATGCCTATGCATTTGTCTCGTCAACTCTGATATCACACCATCGTGGACCATGGTGGTCACCTCAGTCACTACATGATTTGATGCCCGGTCTTTCCAATAAGAGGAGATCGGAGGTTTGATTCCTTCCAGTGATAGACAGTCATTTTCTTGCCTGGACCATCTAACAAAAATAGCCTTCAAATTCATCCTCCCACTGATCAGTTTGCTGTGGATGTGTATGCCCAAGCTGTTGGGAACCAGGGTGGTCCCCCGGACAAGCTTTGCGCCTTTAATAGCCAAATATGTTCAACAGGAAGCGGAGGTTTTATTCCTCTGGATGGAATGGACATCTCGCTGTGGTAGGGTCGGATGGCCGGGATGTGGAAATCATTCCACATCCATGATTTCCACATCCCACATTCACCTTTAATTTAGCTTTATCCCCATCTTAGTTTACATCACTTGTTTGTACCGAAAACAGTGCCACATCATCGAATTTTACGCTCGTACCACGACAACCGTGGCCAGTGCAGGGCAAACGCCCAGAGGTAACATCGGAGGCCCTCGACCCCTCCTCTCGGAACGCCGCCAGTGGGCTCCTTAGCCCCCAGAACCCCCGAAACCACCTCCCTACGACCTCATTCTCTTAACGTGCCATTTTTGGACCTTTTTACTCTCTTTCTTCGCTCATTTCGCACTCTACGGCTCGGGACCAAGTCCAATATTTTATCTCCATCATTCGCTCGACCGCTCGAGGACTACCGACCCATTCCAAGAACCTACAGGCCGGGCGTACCCCCCTACCACATCGCCATGGAGGTTTTTGCTCTTTTTTTAGTCTATGTTTACAGCTAATTGCAGTACCGAAGGCGCGGATCGGAAATCTGCTGTTTTGGGACGTTTTCAAAGAATTACCGGTATCTCAGTGAGTTCTACACCGATTCCCTTGAAACCTAGATAGAAATACTCGGCTAATTCGTGCACAATTAGTGATAGAAAGGAAGTTGCAAAAATATTCTATATTTGGCGAGCTGGGTTTGTGGGGTCATTTTTGGGGTCAATTCAATCTGCCGGTATCTAGGCATGTTGAAATGCCCTAGATTTTTGTGAGAGATGGCTTCTATCAATATTGAAAGGTGTGATAGAGTCAGAATGTTCAATATCTTACTTTATCATGCTTGTAATGGCCTCGAGCCAACGGTAATATACTGCAACCAGCAAACAATGTGATATTTGAACCCAACTGCAAACTCCTTCAAAATCTGACTCTATCACACCTTTCAATATTGATAGAAGCCATCTCTCACAAAAATCTAGGGCATTTCAACATGCCTAGATACCGGCAGATTGGATTGACCCCAAAAATGACCCCTCAAACCCAGCTCGCCAAATATAGAATATTTTTGCAACTTCCTTTCTATCACTAATTGCGCACGAATTAGCCAAGTATTTCTATCCAGGTTTCAAGGGAATCGGTGTAGAACTCACTGAGATACCGGGAATTCTTTGAAAACGTCCCAAAACAGCAGATTTCCGATCCGCGCCTTCGGTACTGCAATTAGCTGTAAGCTGTATTAACACTTGCAAGGATGTTCATGTTTCAAAAAATGCTTAAGAACTTACAACCGACCTGGATGTATTCTAGGTACTTAATCAAACCCCCTGTTGTGCTGTCACATTCTCTGTCAAGAGCAACCTCCCCAATTCTAGGCCATTCGTGATTAGTTTCTACATCCTTTCCTATTGAAGCTCCTGCCAAAGTGGCTGCGACCGAGATTTTCTCGGTTGCCTGGGTGCAATCCGAGTTGGCTGAGGGGTGCTCCAAAGTTAATATCATTTCTGTGTTTCACTCATCAGTGTGGTAATTTCGGCTTTTGTTTTCCAATTGAGCTATGTGAGTTCCAGGCAAATTTATGGCCAATCCAACAGCAAAGACATGCAAGGGAAAAAAAATGAAAACAAGAGGGCTGGTGACACAGGCTTATCTATGAACATGATGCCATGTTTTAAGACTTCTACCAGTACTCAGTGACAGATTTAAACGCATCGTCAGCGCTCCTTATCCTTCTCGTGGATAAAGACACACAAAGATAGATAGTGGGCTATGCCGCGTCAGCGCGCTACTCAGATTATTGCATAAGAATTATTCTGAGAGATTGGTCCATGGTTCAACGTAATCCAAGCGAAACTGACCGAGATATGAGCGAGTCGGTCGCGGATTCAAAAATGCATCCAAATCGGGAAATTTTCAGTCGTGCCTTCGGTTCCGACATTGGCTGTAATTAAGTCTTAGCCCTTAAATGCAACACTGTTATAGATCTCCCCACATCTTCTGACTTGGAATCCATTACTTCAAGACCCCTTTCTATCGAGGGTCCTTCCTTAAGCCCGCTCCGCGATCTCCGATGTGTGTGGCCATCTACGCCCGGGGTCAAGTCGAAATAAAGTCAATCTAGACTTGTATTTTCAACGAGGCTCACCCTACTGTTCGGAAGGTGGCCACTGCACTCTACCTCTCGTGGCGCCAGATTCACAAAACTGTAGGGCATCGAGATGTTCTCGATCCGACGTCTAGGTATGAATTCTGCCAGCTTCTGATATTAAGAGCGGTTCACGGGCCCCCACAGTGCCGCGTTCATCGTTAGCAGCCCTGAAATTGAGGCAAAGAACGTCGACCCCCTAAATATCAGTCTCCGCTACATCCTCTGCTCAAAGCCTCCGCCCCGCCGGGGCTCTGACGGCCACATTCTCTCCATGATTCTCGTTTCTCCGGGAGCTCTTGCATTTGATCTCGGGCCTGGATGCTGGCGTTTGATGTTGCACCGCCTCTTCGCGGGTTCCTCCTTACTTCACCCCGGTCTCGATGCGGCGATTTCTGGATTTCCGTTCTGAGTATTGGGTAAAAATGAAATTGCAACGGTGCATGCGGTAAGTACTGCGTTCCGAATCGTGGCGTTACAAGAAAGTATGGAATTTTGGAATTTCCGCAATCGCATCCTCGATGCGCTTTCACCATGCCGCCAACTCTTCTCTGCAGCACTGGTATGAGTGGTACCCGTCATCCGTGATTTGGTGGTCGCATACATGATCCAATGATCATAAACTGTGGACACCGGCGCCTAGGCGTTGGGCGGAAAGCCAAGCATAACCCCGCCAGGTGTCCCCGTTACAGTACCCGCATATAGATGATTGTTGGTTCCTCTGCAATCGAGTTTCAGAGCAACGGTTTGGAGAACTCGGGTCCACTCCTGGACGTAGCGAACCCGCGTGTGATTTCATTGAGGCAAGCGGACAGTATAACAACGCCGCGGAACGAACCCATGGAAGAATAAGATACCGCGGCAACATCTCGATAACATCCACCGGTGGCATGCTGATCATTATCGGAGCAACCTGAGGGACGAGGTATGGGTAGTCGTGTTTCGCGACGTACACCGCAACCGCCACTGGGTGGTCGTGCACCATGTCTCCGTACTGACGTATGAGCGACGCGACACAAGAACACGTTGAGGCGAACCGGAGATGAACGTGACAGATATTCATCGCCGAGAACACCTGGTGCTGCCCACATAGTTCCATGCTCCAATCTGTTGGTTGTCTCTCCTAGGCTCTCGCATTAGGATTGACACTCTCCGTTAGTCTGTTACATAAGCTAAGTTTCCACGGTGGTCCTCGTACTTACCTTGGGTCTGCTCAACTTTGCGCGCATACAACTTTTGGACATCCTTTCAACTTTTTCCAAGTAAATCCGATACTAGTAGTGTTTAGCACACATGTCACTTTGGCATTTAAATCATGCCAGATTCCGACATATTGGAATATTAATGCTTCCTCGAGAAGCTCGTCATCCAGGTAGAATTCCAAAGCTGGAGCTCACAGATGATCTCACAATTGTATCCTCTAGTGTGCCTACGAATGACAAGGGCGAGCATGTTACCATAGGCAGACTGGCACAACAGGCAGCATACCACTAATGAAATGTATTTCTTTTAATTTGGTGACTTCAGTGCATGAGGCGAAAATTTTGAGGGTCCTTACTGGACAAATCTCAGATTTATGCAATGCAGTGGCCCGTTTTCTCGAGATATTTGAAGAAGTGTGGAGAAATTCCAAGAAGAGATGCAATTTCTCACATCTTGCAAGATCTTTCAAGATCTTCAAAGATCTCGCGAGATCTTGCACGAGAAGCATGATTTGATCTGTTTGATCTCGTTTTTGAGGCGCATTTGTGGAGAAGATCTTGAAAGATGTTAGGTGAAAATTGCGTTGTCAAACAAACCTGCCATGCAGTGCAAATATTGAGGTCTTTAAAGATCTTTCAACTGATCACACCGGCCGGCCGACGGACATCAAGCGCATAGATGTCTGGATCAGCCATCGAGCCGATGTTGATGTCAATCCAGAGTTAAACTTGAACTTTGGGCTTTCCTACTGGCAGACCGGTTCAGGGCTATTCCTCGCAGACATAAACGGGCAGAATTTGGAGTGCCCGAGTCCAAGTGTCTTACGACTCAGTCACGGGAGAATATTGACTGTAATCGAGTGTCCTATATGACCAAAACGGCGAGCGAGTGCTGCACTCCAATTGTGTGCTCAAGTTTACTAACTGTGTCGTTGGCATTTTACCGTTGTGAGGAGTTTGTGTTGAGACATACCTGAATTTTCTAGGCTGACATTTCTTAATTCAAATATCGGTATCAGACTGGAAGGTGCGATTGACATGGCACCGAAGGCTGGGAGAGCCCGAAGAACAGTATCGATGGCTCAGGGTGGGCTGAAGGGCAATAGAAGCCCAGAAACCCATGATAGGGAAATGGGGGTGAAGAGATTTTGAAGAGTAATGGTCTAGACATGACTAGATATGGTGGGGACTAGTCTAGATGTGTGGAGACGGGTTGGGGACGAGTTGGCACAAAATCATGGCTTTTGATTCCCTTGATGTGCATCGGCTCGGATTGTTCCAATCGGAGGGTTGTTGATGCGCCCGGGGCGCACGCCGGAGCAGGCCGCAGAGGGAAAAATGTCTCATCCAAGATCTTGCAAGATGTCGGTAAAAACCAAGACTGAAAAATTCTACTTTAATTCTTGGGAGATATTAAAAGATTTCTGGAGATCTTGCAAGAACGTTAATCGATGAGATCTCCAAAGATCTTCAAAGATGTCATGCAATGCGACAACGAAGAAAAGTCAGATCTTTGAAGAACTTGCAAGATCTTGGAAGATCTCGCAAAAGTGGCAAAATCTCGAAAGATCTTGACAGAAATTGAAAGATCTTGCAAGATCTTGTTCAAATCGCCGACGACAATGAGAAAAAAATACTTTTGTCCAGTAAGGACCTTCATAGAAAATGGATTGTGTTCAACACTGGCTGGGCATGATAGACAAGTCCCCGCGCTGAACTTCAACTTCAACTTCACCCCAAAATTCCGACTGGGAGGGATGTACTGCGATTTTGATTTCAACGCGGTGCGTGTTCTGTTTGGTCCTGAGTGTCTCCTCTTGGGAATGGAGAGCTTTTTCTGCTCGCAAACGTATATCAATGCTTTATCTCACAATTTGCTTTGGGCATTTGAGTCCACAGAACAACCTGCGAACTGGAGGAAGTTTAATTGAGAACCGGCAATGCACATGACTAGTTCGGTCGTTGAATAGGAAACGAGGCGGAAATCGCCTCAACGGGTCTGGTATGTACAAAGAACGTGACTAGGAAGGAGGGCATTAAAGAGTCCGGAGTGCGGATTAGGAATCAGTTTGGCTGGATTCGGTAGGGGGATGGCAACACTTGACGAATTTTGGCTTTTTTAGACGCCGGCCCATCAAATTGTTGTCCTGAGCTCCCCGCGAACAAGATTTGGAATATAAATAGATGGCTGGCATTTTCAGCACGTGTCATATAACATTCTGGGCTGGGATCCTCATTGTTTATGAACTTCTCAAAACCGGTCCAATACAAATTTGTGAATTTACTAGTAAAGTGATTCTCGAAATCCATTAAATATAACACCACCTATTGAGCAGATAGCTCCTGCTTTGCAATCATGGAATAAGCACACTTTTGAAGGAGCCTCTTTGCTCGAGTCGTGTACTCATCGGTGTCAGGATCAAACTGACCTGATTTTCCGACCGCAAGTTCCAAAGCTGCATACGCTATGTGGACTTGAAGTTCAGTCTTTGTGATGTAATCTGTGATAATCGCCTTTGCAGCAGGGCCTGAACAAATAAATTCAATGTCCATGTTACATCGTATGGATTCCGACATTAATATTGTGTCATTGAAATTATTCACCACACCAGCCTCTGAAAGTACGTCGTATGAACTTGAATGTTGGGGTGTGTGACTACGATAGAGCCCTCAATTACTGTACGTGTTACTGCATTACTGTTGCCAACCTATAAACCGCGACAGTATACTTAGCCTTGATTTCTTAACCGTTTTTAAACGGTACAGTGGATAGTAGGAAGGGTCAGCGGGGAAAGCTCCAGCTCGGAATATCCCCGTTGTATGGCTGTCAATCCAACGCCCCTGTGTATTTACAGCCGCCTGTACTGGAGCTCCACCTGGTACGGGCGCCTGAAGCACCAATGCCAAAGCTAGTGTTCCACCATCTGAAAACGTTTCAGGTTCGTGTATTGCATTATTAGTCAGATAAAGAAGCACTAACCAATTTGTGATAAATAAAGTGCGTATGTGTGGCATCTGATGACTTCAGTGACAAGACGCTTTTTCTTCAGCTGTGGAAGCATTGCGAGCTTCTTCAGAAGCGGCGAAAGCTCTTGAATGTATGAGCTTTGAGGCCGATAAAGGGAAAGCAGGGCGCCGGTCTTGGTCGTGAATTGCCAGTTGCCATGCAGAGCAGCGGTGGCAATGCCCGGAATTTGTCTACGTTGGCAGTTTAATTTTTGTGCTCGAGCGACTCTTTGAAAGTGAGTATGCATACGCATGCGGACTTGTTTCTAAACCCATGTCCTGTACCCTGAGCGACTTGCAGTCTAGTATTGGCTCTTCCGCGGCTGACGTGCTATAGAACGAGGCACTTCCGAGGCCACAATCACCCTGATAATTGGGTCCGTGAATATATTTCCGTCTTTCTGAAACTCGCCAGTCTTCTTGTCGACCGTGCCAAAGTCTCCGACCTAAAAGCAATGTTAACGATTTCAATACACCAGGAAGTGAAGATTATCGAAACTTTCCTCAATGGGATGCGAGGGATCCCAGTTGGCAAATTTTCCGCTGCAGCGATATATCAGATTGCTGAATGTTAGGGACGGTTCCCGCATTTTCACTCGTAGAGCGGTACAGACATGATTAGCTGTTACAATATATAAACGCGTATAGCTGTCCGCTACTTAGGACTGACATTTCCTATCATGGTTATGTTGCCAACTACTCCACATCTGTAAAAGGTGGATGTCAGCTTTCACAACTTCGCACGCCACACATACTTGGAACATTCCAAGCGATATCCCCGAGTCCGATGGCGTCCCAACCGAAGCAGTAGCTGATCGACCTAATATACCACTCGACCGCAAAATTTGCCAGCCGGACCCTCCACCTGAACTTGAGGAACGCCGGAAGAGTTTGGCTGTATATAAGCATGTATACACTGCATTCAGTGGCCAACTAGCCTGGGGATGGCATAGCCACAGATAGCCGCCCCGTTTGGCTAGCCGGGGTGCCGCTAGGTGCCGCCACGGATAAGTTGACAGCTACCAACACCTGACCGGGGCTAGCCGAAGGCCCACTAGCCTGGACTAGCCATAAGCTGTCCACAGCTCCGACGCCGCGCTAAGTCACAGCGTCTACCTGGCGTCTACACGTAAAGCGCTAGCCGAGAAATAGCCTCAGCTGCCAACAGCTAGCCGACAGCTTGCCATAACTGCAAAACCCGTTGGCTAACTGGGCGCTGAATGCAGTGATAGCTCTGTCTGCTACCTCCGGCTAATATTTCATATCATAGTTACATTGTCAATTGATTACCTCACGTCTGTAACAGGGGATGTCAGTAGTCCTGTTTTAAGCTCAGGTGTCCGATCAGAGTAAAAAGCTTATTACATAATCACGAAATGAGCCCATTGCTCCATGTTGCGCGACCTGAAAACAGCATAGTCAGAAATATGGCAATCTTTTGCATGTGTCCAAATTTATTTGGATTTTTTGAGTACCATTTGACGCTACTGTAAAAGAGTCAAGTTGAAGGGTAAATGTCACATCCTTGTCACGTCGTCTTGAACCATGTGCTACAACATCAATTCACGCATGTTTCAAGAAATTCTTAGGATGCAGATCAGTGCAAGTATGCCCTAATAGTGGATCTGCACTGAAATAAAATGAGAAAAATGCCTTGCGCTGTCAAAACGACGAGAATACAAGGTAAATTCAAACTCCAATGATTATGTAACAAGATTTTACTCTGATCGGACCCCCGCGCTTACTAACAGACTTCAACAAAACGGAGGTACGACGTCGAATATTGTTGAAGCGTCTGTCTAGGAGAGACTAGGATGTCAGCTGTCAATACCAAGCAATCCTCGACCTAAGTAATGTACCTCTCGACCGCGAAATTTGTCAGCTGGGACTCCCCTACACCTGAACTTGAGGAATGCTAAAGAACCAAAGAACACTCCACCAAAAAAAAAAGAAACCGAAGAGTGGGTGACTTTCCATAAACATAGATAAATCACACAGAATATATACACGTTTTCCGTCGTCGTTACCGAGGTAGCTGTCGTGACCCTTTCAGTTCGGAGACATGAACACGTACAAGATTAAATCAAGTCACTTTGGGGGATAGGGACCCCCCGAGTGCGTAGTCGATTGTTAGATCTCGGACTGTCCAAAATAAGTAGAATATGACAGGTGGGCGCCTTTCAGCTCCCTCAAAAGCGAACAGAGGGAGCTGAAATGGGCAGGGATAAGTCCAAACGGGGAAAGATAGTGATGTGAGATCTAACAATCGACTCGACACTGGGATCCCCCTGCAGATTTTATTAGATGAATAAACTATTTTGAGTGGCTGATGGCCACTCTCCGCCTTCTTGTGGAACCTTCAAGCCGCCAATTGAATTCCTAACACTCAAGTAACCTCCCTTTGCCTCCTGTACTTCGCTCCGGCCCTCGGGCAGACATGAGCACAAGTTTCATTTATTTATTCTTTCTATGGGAATGAAGGTCACGCATAGACTACTTGAATATCAATACTTACGAATTTTACGATACTTATTTCTTTCCACCTGGGTTCATCGAAGTATCCTTACCGAAGTATATTTTATACGTAGATGAATATCACATTGTTAAATTGTTAAATATAGATTGATCCCATCGTTGGCACCTTCGGCTAGGCTCGGACAGTATTTTATGCTCATGGAAAGTCAACCAGTGGGTCACCGTGGGTGTCTTCCCGTAAGGTAAATTTACATAGTCTAAGGTAGTGTTGCCGCGACTCCCGACTTCACCCCCCCAAGTCGACTCTTGATGAAGTCGACTTGAGTCGAGTCGAGTCGAGTCGCAAACGTGACTCTGCTCGACTCCGGAGTCAGCGGAAGTCGACTCGCCTCGACTTCAAGTCACTTGAGTCGGCTGAAATGGAATGCAGATTTGCTCAATTGGTTGGCCTTTGAGACCTACATCATGATGTTAGAAAACACATATAACGGTAGGCAGGTCACTGTGGGTAGTCATCAAGGCAGTTTTTTGTGTTAGAGGCTCCCATCACCGACATGATGTCCAATGCTATGGCAGTAGAATTTAATAGAATTTTTCTATTTATGCATATCTACTACTTTGACTAGCAATTGTAAGTGATCTCTGTCCTCTGGATTTGTTGAAAATGTGCAACAGTGTTGAGCCAAGAACAACTTCTTTTTAAAGGCACCTCGGGCGGGGTACATTTGACAAAAAAGGTGTTTTATGCAAGTATTCAACCTTGTTCAAACTAATTACTCTCCATTGTGGATATTACATGTGCTCTCTGTATTCTGTAGTTTTTTCGTGATTTTTAGAGCATATTTTGTTTACTTTCCGACTCCATCGACTCGAGTCGACTTGGAGTGACTTGCGTGGGAGCAAGTCGAGTCGAGTCGAATGCCGTTTGAAGTCGACTTGTCGAGTCATGACTCGACTTTTCGAGTTGCGGCAACACTAGTCTAAGGGAATATCCACGCAATTTTGCCGAGGGCTGAGACATACATGTAAGAATAACCACTCTTACATTACTATTTGTTTGTCTTCGGTAGACTCGTTGTTCAGACATTTGGACCACGCGAGTATAATAAATCCCCCCCCCCTGTCAGGACCCATCGGAGTCAGATTTCGTTTTTGCCCTCGAATGAAATAGAATTTATTCGGTGAGTAGCTACCCCCCACCAGACATAAAATACAAAACCCAGCTTGAATAAGCGCTTTCGGCCAGTGCTCCGCGGCTTAGACATCAAATCCCATCGTGGTAATAAACGCGCGGTCTCTACTGCTTGCGACGATCTGCCATGACATGCCAACAAGGGGATTGGGCAAAAGCTGTGGTCGACAGAGGTACAGCTGGCTTGGATTTCTGCGCTCTATGCAAAGTCGGCGCGCTTCCTCTGCTCCGAGTAAAATCATGGCACAGGCGGACCCGGCAAGCTGTGATCATCTAATCGTTGTCCATTTCTTCGGCTTGCTGAATGCGACTGGATCCATTTCAGCCCGCCGCAGTGTAGAGAGATCTCGACAAGACACGTTGTTTGTGTGTTGTTTGATAGTCCAAATAAGATAAGCAAGACGTGCCGCCGCTTCGCTACGGCAGCTTGGAATGCACAGTATATATAGAAATACAATACGATAAAGAAGGTAAGAATTTACTGTACTACTAAAATCAATTCGTCAGTCACGCGTCACGGAGGTGCTTGACGCGACGAATTTTGGAACCTTGACAGGGGTAACGGAGGCACTTGACGAATATACTTTTCGTCACGGTAGTTCAATATTTCGGTTCAGGGCCGCTCGAAGCAATTTTTCTCAGCTGTGGGCACTTTCCACTCAAGTTCTTGCCCATTTCAAGGTTTCTGGCCTCAAATCAGCTTCAAAACTCACAAATATCGTAGATCGGAGCAGGTTCAACATGCATTTTCCTGCATCACTCGAAGATTTATTGAAATAAATTGCTCAGGTCATTCCTAACTTATTCGGTTGAGTCGCTGTGCATTTACTACAAGCCTGAAATATCTCCATGGGTTGACGAAACTTTGGGAGCTGTCACGCAGTTCGAGACGTCTTTAGGAATTGACGAATTGGGATTTTGGGTCACGCATCACACACCTTGACGAATTGATTTTAATAGTACAGTACGTCCCTGAGTTCTGATAACACCGAGTTCTTGCTATCAGATTGCAAGGTCGTCGATTCCAAAGAACTGAGAATTATTAAGTTCGTGGGTAACTCGAGAGGGAACACCAGCGAACCCCCAGAGTTATTTCAGCCCATAAATCGAATATCTAATCAAGGAATGGGGGTGCTAGAAATTTCGGTTGAAACTGGTTTGAAGGAGACTGTCAGAACCGAGAAGCGGCAAGAAAGTCACAGGAAATGATGAGGTGTCCACTAGCCGGTCACTGAGAGGCGCCCACAATAAGCTCGGCTTTTTGACCAGCGAGTTGAGAGACAGAATCGATAATGATTATGGACAATATTTAAATTCCAGGCTATGTACTATGAAAAGCGCATAACGGGAAGATGTGACCTCACTGCTTTTCCAGTGAAGAAATTTATTCAGCGTGCGAAGATAGCAGAGATATGAGCTATATCCATCCCTGCGTAAGATTTGCCACAAAAAAAGTACAATTTTTTCGTCACCACATGAACGAGTACTAGTATGTTGCACACCTCCGAGCCTTCCATTGCTTTCTTGAGTTTCAGAGTGAATCGAACTATGTCCCAATCCCACGGGGGGGGAAATCACAAAGTCTTGCAATAAAAATTTACATTATCAAGTCAGTGGTGAGTGTCGCACCAACAACACGGCCTGATAAATTTCCTCTTTCCCTTCAGAACCCTTGCGGCCAATATCTAGCGATTTTTTATGCTTCCGCCATCAGTAACTGGCCCCGCCATACCCCCTTGCTGTTCTCAAAAACAGAAAAGAATATTCCTTGGTCAACGGTGGAGGTATTCAAGCCAGATACTCAAAATAGAACCTGCCTTTCCTCGAGCCTGACATCCTAAACTTCTATCAAGAATTTCCCACTGCGATAGATGGCGCCGGGAGAGATGTGGCCTGGGCGGGAATTGGCGGGTAACCTTGCATGATGGCTTGGGAATGCGCAGAATGGCTTGTGAGGGACAAGACAGGAGGACCAATTGTGAATTTGTGATGGCTCGAGTGCAATGTTGGTACGTTCTCGAGCCAGCCGGCCTTCATGCTCCAGCTAGAGACTCGTGATTTCGACTTCGGCGACAACGCCGTAGTCCAAGACAATTACTGGGGCAGACTCTGGTATGTTTCAGTTATGCACATAATTGTGACAGCAGTTCATTCAAGGACCTATGCCCGACCACACCCGACCCCGAATGGCTTTCACACTGTTCCGATACCGAGGAATGTTCAACTTGTCTCAAACCGGTGCCAATTTACAAGATCTCGATGCAGCATACTAAAAGCAGGTGCATTACATGTAACTGAGAAGAGATTGCCCTTATTCTAGCATGAATTCCTTACAGAGTTCCAACAAGCATGCCCACGCTCATTTTGATGGCATCAGACAAAATGGCTTGTGATGGCATGTGACATGTTCAACTCTATCAACCCGGTGCCAATTCACCAAGATCTCGGTGCGACATGCTAGGGGCAGTTAGATTAGACATATAGAATTGGCCTGATTTTAGTACAATTTCGTCGACTTTTCATGGCAAGCCGTGCTCACGCCCATTATGATGGCATCAGACAGAATGGCTTGCGCAAGCCGCTTTGTTGCCGAAGGAAAAGAATGATTTCTTGATAAATCCAGGGCACACGACAGATCATTCAAAGGTGCAGATTAAATCAAAGAATTGACTATTTACGCACATTGAGTCGGTTATGGCCAAGACTGTGGTTCAACTTCTGTCAACGAGAACTGCAACCAAGACCAGATGTCGCGAGGGCTGGTTTAACCCATGCTGGGATATTTGAAGCCTTTTTGTGAAGAAATATGGTCAAATTTCCGCCAAACACTTGTGGTTCAAAAGTAGAGTGAGTTGAAGTCTGTTTTTGTGAATATTTTTACGTGGTGGACCCTTCTTCCGAAATTGTCACTACACGTCGGCGCTCTGAACCATGGTCTACCAGTTAAGCATCGCAAGCCAGCCGGCTTGTGTTTGGGGTATGAGTTGCCCTCATCGTTTCTCATGGCGATAACGAGTATTCCTCAAATATTGAAAGTATGCCACAAACGATGTCCCAGTACCTGCAGGGGACATATAGTAATATATCTACCACATAAGATCTAACACTAGGTTCCTGGATAATGTGCTGGGAGCGCAAGCCACTTTGCTGATGGTAAGTTGGCAGAAGGGCTTGCCAAGCCAACGAATTGGCTTGCAAGCCGAAATGCCGGGCGTGGGCGGGTGATGCCACCAAAATCCACGCCCACGCCCGAAACAAGCCAATCGGCGCGGGCGCAAGCCACTTTTGCAAGCCAAAAACTTAACTCTCAGGGTACCTGAGACTGGGTGATGCACAGCAGAAATATGACAGCCGGAAAGAGTGGAACGCAGATAGCCGTGTCGCTTTTCCACAATATTACTTACATAGATTGAAAATTGAACCAAGCGAAAAGGGGGAGCTATCGGGAATGGAATCAATGAGGAGATGGTGAGGGAAGGCGGAATGAATTTGATGCCGATAGTGGTCCTTTATTTCTGAGACCGCCGCAGGTGATAATCATCTGTTCTGCCGCACAGTGAGATGTATGCTTTCATTTCAGAACACGAAAAACCACTGGAGTCATGGGACTTCCTTGTTCACCTGGACTGTCCCAATGGAGGTGATATATGCGCAGGTCGCAGTCAGTCCTCGGGTTAAAAGTTGCGGACAGCATACTGCGAAAAACTGTCTGGTAGCGCATCGCAGTAGAGAATTAGTACGGAAGGAGTTAAACACAGACGATACGGAGGAGGAAAGGGGCATGGATATATGGGGCAACACCACAGCTGAGGTGGCATTTCGTTAAAGAAGGGTTAATGATATTTCTGCTCTTTCGGGAAACAGCACACATTAGAATTCACTGCATTCAGCGCCCACTTAGCCGACCGGTTTGGCAGCTGTGGCTAGCCGTTGGCAAGGTGTGGGCAACCAGGGGCAACCGAGGCTATGTCTCGGCTAGCTCGTGGCCTTACGTGTAGACGCCGCGACCTAGCCGCGCGGCTTGGAGCTGTGGCTAGTTCATGGCTATTTTTGGCTAGGCAGCCTTCGGCTAGCCACACCAGCAAAAGGAATATCTTGGCCTATGTCAATATGTTTGCGGAGAGTAGATAAACTCAGAGAGAAATTAAAGCTTGCGGATTCTTAGTAACTTGATTGCATGCAAAGCTATTGACCTAGGTCAATACACCTGCTGAAAGTTGATATTTCAGCGATACTTTCAGTGCTCGCAGACAAAGAATAAATACGCGAGTCCTACGAGGGCTTCTGATTGCGGCTACTTCCGCGCCGGTTTTGCACGCAATTGAATTACTAAGAATCCGCAAGCTTTAATTTCTCTTCAAGTTTATCGACTCTCTGCTAACATATTGACATAGGTCAAGATATTCTTTTCGCCGGTGTGAGCTGCGGTTAGGTGTTGGCAGGTGTCGGTTTTACTGGTGGGCACTGGCGACACCTCAGCTGGCCAAACGGGGTGGCTAACTGCGGCTATGCCATCCCCTGGCTAGTTGGGCCCTGAATGCAGTGATTTCTGACTTAACTGCCAGTTGCCACATTTGGCACCCCTCCGATATCCCTCTAAATTTACCTTACGCGAAGTCACCCAGTTGGGCTGTATAAGTATACTCTGTCCGCTACCTCCGGTGGTCATTTCCTATCATGGTTACATTACCAATTTATCCAATTTACTCAATTGATTACCTGTGGATGTCAACTGTCACAACTTACGTCTTGCCTTAAAAACTTGGAGCTTTCCAGGCGAGATCCCTCATGGCATCCCAACCGAAGCACCCGTCGCGAAAGCTGACCGACCTAATATACCGCTCAACCGCGAAATTTGCCAGCTGGAACCCTCCCCCTGAACTTGAGGAAAGTTCCGCAGTTTCTCTTCGCTACATTTGGTTTTGACAATATGTCCAGGTGGGGGACTTCGGTGTGATAGACAAGGACAGCGGTGAATTCATTAAAGAGGGATGCATATGGGATATCATCACCTATGCAGTGGAAGATCGTCCCATACAGGCAAGCAGCCCGGAAGAGATGCTTGAGGTTGTATTATCTGGTGTAAGCAAACAGAGTCTTGAAAAAAGTCCTCTTGGGTAAGAAGTCCTTCATCTGAGAACGTATACTACCACTTACAAGACTGCAATAGAGGCAGCGAAGGCATCGAGAAAGCCGTAGTAAACCAATACTGGGATTTTGGGTCGAAACTTGCCGCCGTAATCATCCTTTACCAACCCCAGAGCTTCTATCTATATCCCAAATCAGTCATTGAGAACTTCAAAAAGCTTCCGCAACTGAAGAACAAGGCCATTGTAACTGAAGTGGTTAAATGCCAGGCGTATGCTTTCTGTTTTTCGGAAGAGAGTGGTGAGTTTTTATGTTCGCCAGCGCCTTTTATAAACCTGACTCTGAAGTGGTAGCAGGAAAACTAGCTTTGAAACTGGTGCCGTCGGAACACGCAGACGCTGATGGTAAACCGAATTACAAGTGGTTGACGGACATGTCAGCAGGATTAGAGTGCTATGCTACCACTGCCGCGTCCCCTTTTTGTGCACTGTACAGCTTGAAAGAGATCGAAACAAATCGTTTCATGCCATTTCGTTAATAACATCCATATAATTGCTTTTTGCGTTTGTCCTTTCATCAACGTCAATTGAACGGTGCCCCCACATTGCCCTTGCGCTTCGAGGAGGTTATATGTCTTCAATTTGATGGTATCAACATGACTCCCGGGACTCGTATGGGACTTTTCACCTGGTTTATTGCTGTTACACTAACACGCTTGCAGGCGGCCATCCCAAGCTGGGGGCCTGCACCTCTATTCCTTAACCCTCGACTCTACGCTTCGATCTATCGCGCTACACATCGGCGGCTTTCGAAAAAACTACTAGGGCTGTTCTTCTGCTGGATCCATCCTCTTAAGATCTTGCCTCTCCCGACGTAGGAAATGCGCGTTTACATAGGTCGCCCGCGCTTCTAGCCGCTGATCAATCGATATTCTACGTCCCGTATCTGGCTTTAATCGATCCTGTGGCACGCGTCGCACACTGGCTCCCGGTAAACTTCCTGAGCTCACACTTAATCGAATGCAGTTCGAGTTGCCAGTCAACTGGGGAAGATTTTCGGCATCGTTCAGAACGGACGTTATGAGAAGAACAGCAAGATAAGAAGAGGCGGTATCGACAACGTAAATAGGGTAAGCAGTCGAATCACGCATTAACCGGAGGTGAGGGTGCCGCAGTCATCACAGAGCCCCACGGTGCATTAGGATAGAGGCCCGCCACGACAACGGGTGGCCACGCGGAATCATCGAAGCCAGGCAGCTCCCATCCCGTCGGGATGCTGCCCTGCGTCGACTTCCACGTCACATCTGTCTGCAGCAACGCCCCGGCTGTGCAGCTCGCACGCCCAGTCACCGCCATATTGATCTCCACCGACGCCAGTAGCCCCGGGGATTCGGGCCTGTCCCCCCGTTCGTCGCGAGCACTGCGAACACGATCGTGTCCGTCGGCGCAAGGTCCACCGTGTACACTTGCGCTATCACGTAGTTGTTATTTGACCCGATGAGCACTCCGTTTACCCAGAGTGTGTACTCGTCATCGGCGGTGATCATGATGGTCGCGGTCGCTGCGACCTCGCCGGGTGCAGTGGTGAAGGTCTGGCGAAAGGCGCGCGGGCAGGGGGAACGAGTCCGGTACTGGGACTCGGAGAGATGTCCGTCCAGACCCAGGGGGTCCATGCAAAGGAAACCACAGGAGGGTCCGTGGGGATGAAGACGCTGCCGAAAGGAAGGTCCGGATTCGTACTGACCACCGTGGCAACAGGCCATGTGGTATCATCGAACGTGAGTTGTGCAAAGTCAACGGGGAAGGGGCTCATGGCACGCCAGGAGGTATCAGTCACAAGGGTGTCGGTTGTGCCATCCGAATACGTGAGGTAGATCGTCGCAATGAACGCTGGTGGCGTCTGCGTAGGCAGCGTCGTGGAGGCGGCCACGGCAAAGACATTGTAGCTCGGGAGGAGGCTGGCGCAGAACCGGCGCGCGAACCTAACGCCGTGAAGCCCGGAGCCGTTGCCGATGAACTGGCCGTTCACGTAGAACGCGAGGGAGTTATCCACCGCGGTGATGATTTCAGCAGCAATGAGGGATTTTCCGAACGGAGGAGTGAAATCCTTGCGGAAAGCACTCAACACACCGACCTGAGAGTCGCTGCTCCAGATCCAGCTCGCGCCTGTGAAGTCCAGGGCGGCACCGCGGGGTCTCAGCGACAAACTCCGCGAGTCGACGTTGGTTGCTAAGTAGCATGAGCGCTGGAATCGAAATTTGTCGCAAATTTCACGCACCGAAGGCAAAGACTACGGTGGCCGCGAGAACGGAGCAAAGTAAGCGGATACCAACTGTAAAGGAAGCAGATGAGCCTATGTAAATTGAGGCTCGCGAGAGACTAATTACAGCTTGGATTCATTGGAGAGTAGGGTGATGGTCACCTCCATGAAATTTACTTTATATAAGTCAACCCAGGCGCTTCCTCAGCGCTTCCTAGGTTTCTGGACAAGACGTAACTGACAGATACAAGGAGTCGGCCCCGCAAGTTCGCCGACCAATCAAGCGCCGGAGTGGATCAATCACTTGGTTCATGGTGGAGGGATGTGGATACTTACCCAATTGGGTTACTATCCTTTTGGGCTCCAACCGTTTAGTTTTCGTTTACTGGAGCTTGTAAACTAAACGGTAAACGGTACGTAAACGTTTACAACCGTTTACAAACGTTTAAAAACGATATATAGCGACTACCGCAAAACTCGTGAAAATATATTACATAGAGGCTACCGGAACTTGTACAAGCCAGCCTTAAGCCACGCTCTCGTGAGCATCGCCTCTATTATCGTTTCTTCTAACAAGCAGGAGCGTAGATCCTGGCAGAGCTGTCGGGCCGACGAAAAGAGGCACTCGACGGAAACACTCGTCCCCGGGATTGCAAAGAAGTCGCGTGCCATCGCCGCAATAACCGGAAAGTCGCGCTCGTGAGTCTTCACGGGATATAAGATATCTGTTGGAATGCAAAAAGAGTACATACCTTCCACCAAGCAAGAGGAGCATTTATGCCCCCTTTGCCATGAGTCTTGCCTGCGGAATAGAATCGTTCATATTCGGGCTTTTGGGGGACGGGATCAGGCTCGTCGTCGTCAACATCTATCATTGCGACATCATCGAAGAAGCTGCTACCCGTAGTGGCACAAGAGGCTGTCTTCTCCGTATGCGGCGACACATGCTGCTTGTGCGTTGCTTGATACCTTGCGAAGACATGCTCGAACAGTGTCTTCGCATACGCTGCACGGTCTGGACCAAATTTTTTGAACCAGGACAAGCCGAAGTGCGGGTGTAACACTAGTACACCAAATGAGATGGAACAGAAAAAGAACTGGAAACACACTTGTTGCGATAACGTTGAATTGGCACGATTTGGCCTTGTCTTAGTAGTGTGCTAATTTGACAGCAGCAGCGGCAGCGGCAGCGCGAAGCGGCTCAAGGATCGAGGTATCGTCGATGATCTCCTGCAAGGCTTTCGTCATCTGGTGATACATGGGAATGACGAGCGGTAGCGTTGGAGATTTGTCGGTGGACATCGCAAGGGTGACCTTGGTGAAAATCTGCGGAGCAAGTGAGTTGAGGTAATAAAATCAGAACAGAAACTCGATACCTGGAGAATTTTGGCTAGCGATCCGAGAAAGTTCCAATCCGCGGGCGTGAGCATGAGTGTATTTAATTCATCGCGGTCCAGAATCTAACGATCAACAGCCTGGAGTGGTGTAAGATACAGTGCGACACGGTGAGGAAACAACAAACCTTGCGAAGAAGAATTCCTCGTGAAATCATCGCCTCAGTATAATTCCAGCGATGTCGCACGTCCCGAATGACCATGAGGGTCGAAAGAGGCTTTCCGGAGGGCGAAATATCGGTACTTTTGGTGAATACGGCTTGCGCAGTGGTCCTAAATCTCTTGCGGCGTTGCGGCGAGGAGCAAATTTTGACAGTAATTTTCCGAAGCTTATTAACGGTGTCAGACACCGCTTTGCCATGGAATGAATAACTAACCTTCTGCACCGGCGAGAGCTTCTCGTATTCAGGACCCAACGCAGCCACGAGTAGGCCGTCGCCGTCCTCGCGCTCAAATTCGGCCAACTCACGATCAGTCTCGGGATCATAGTGTACAGGAAGATCTTTAGCGACCTTGTATGTGTCTTCGATATTGGGGTCAACGGCCTCCTCCAGTGTGGCGAGGAGCTTCTGAACCACGAGATTGACCACGTGGGCGAGGCACCGGATCTCCGAATTGTCGGGGACGAATTGAATGTCAAAGCTCTCGCGCATCTTGCGCGAGAGGGCCCGAACGAGGACATCATTAACTGACACATTGTCCAAGGTCAGAGCTGAGAGGTGAAGAAGAAATTTATCAGTTACAGAATAAGAGTGCGAGACGAGTCAAGCCTCATCTTTTCTAAAACCTCGAGCTCCGACAAAAAATTGGTGAAAAATGTTACCGTTTACCGTTTAGTTTACCGTTTGTTTATCGTTTACAGGGGTCAGTAAACTAAACGGTTAAAATACGTTTACAAACGTTTATAAACGTTTAAAACGAAAACGGTTGGAGCCCTACTATCCTTCCGAGTGTCTCCGGTCGAGCGACCGATGCGATGCTCAGCGCATCTGACTTCAACGTCTAAATGCAGCAGGAACAGGGAAGAGCGACTGAAATTCAATTCAGATGGTCCTGTGCATCCGTGTATGTCGCTGATTCATTACAATGCTTGCTGTCCGGATCCAGGAACAAGGGGTAACCGATCTGTGAAAAGCGGAGCCGGTCCCGGTTTTTGAGAATAAGACTCGCTCGCTAGGACCGGTGAATATCCTTTTATAGGTCGAATCACGAGTTCGGACAAGATTTTCGGAAATTTCGACCCAAAAAAGATCGGAAATGACCGCCTTTTCGAACTAAGCGTTTTGGCCGGGCAGGGTGAAAGTGACGTTTTGACGTTGCACTGACGTTTGACTGACGCTGTGACGTTTTCAATTGGCGCGGATCGGCGGCTGATTGACGCATACTGTCACACCGGCGCAGTGTCACGTTTGACTAGTCATATCATGGGCTTCCATACTGACGCGCGCATTCGCGCCGCACCCAGAAAATACATTGCCATTTTACTGCAACTATTCGCTGGCGCCCAATACTACTCCTAGAAGTCTTCAACGCCGCAGAACATGAGCGGTGTGAATCTTGTTTCTCACCAATTCCACCATTTTCATACATGTAATCAGTGCACCTTGCTTTAATTTATTCTACCTAACCTATGACGAGTCTAAAATGTTATGCAGCACTTTTTTTCAACTATGAACACCTCATTCGCCGCCAAGTGCAGCACCTTTTTTGTGACAAACCTTCTCTGAATTTGGCCCACCACACCTCGCCACCTGGCTCAAACTTGATGGAAATAAATCAAGGTAAGTAATACGACAACCATCTCATGTTAAAGCACTGTGTAAGTGCGGAAGATTGTACTGTAATTGGATGTTTCTGCCTCTATCAAAGTTCGAGTTGAACCAAGTTGAACCAAAATCAAGTACACAACCAAGGTAAGCTGCACAATATTGTTTGAATGCAAGGGCCACGCAGTAGAGATCTCTCTCGGCGTTTATTATCTCTTCATTTCAGCTGGCTTCACATCTGGATTACAGTGCACTTCGGGAGGTGTTGAACCACCGTGGTTCCCGCTTGCGTCCTCTTTATCACCACACATCTCACATACCCACACAACACCATTCATGTTGTGGACCTCGCGAGTATAATATAACCCCCCCCAATTCCTCGATGCATATATGTGACTTGGATCTGTACATTCTACCTGATATGTGGTCACTGTTGGCCCACTGTGAGATCCTGTCTGCGATTTTATGTTTTAACTGTCAACACCTCAGCTCGCTCACCGGCAGCTCTCTATCGCCGGCTCGTGGATCTCCTCGATATATGAATTTTTGTATCACATCCAAGACTTTTCCAATACGCAAACGCTCGGCGGACCCGGTCCACCACAACTTCACATAATGCCTTTATGCGGAGTAATTCAAGGAGAACGGTTGTAGCAAATATACCACTTACTGTACCGTGAAGTGTTGGAAAGGCGCATCTGCCATATTTCACCGTTTTTGTATCTACGAAACCCACAAAACGATAGAAACGAACGACCCGGGCTTGCTCAAAATGTAATTGGAAATAACATCATTGGATACACTCAAGTCCAACGCAATGATAAGTAAACTACACAACATTGTTTGAATGCAGTCGTTGCGAGGTACGCTTCGGCGGCGCTTTTGATGCCGCCTTGGCCTTCGCTCCTGCCTTGGCCTTCGAATTGGCCGTCTTCTTGCCTTGGTTAGCTTTCTCTCGCTTTAACGGCCGTTCACCCTCAATTTCCTGGTCCCCCTTCCTTTTTACTATGACTGGAATCGGATCGGTGGCTGGGAATCGAGATTCTTCAAGGCGGCGAAAGGTGTGTGGGCGATATTCTTCATCATATATCACATGCTCAGACTTGAACTTCAGCATGCGATCCGCGACCATGGGCCCTCCACCAGAGACCAAAAACATTGCCTCCAGACCTGCTTCGCCATCGTTGAGGCAATGGACGACCCGGTCGTCCAAGAGGTCGCCCAGTAAGTCCCCATTCAAATTCAGCGGCTCATCGAGTTCTTGCTGAATGGCGACGAGTTGAAGGAGTGCGGAGCCCACAAGTTTCAGGAGAAGCCAAGCAACGCTTTGACGCTGGCTGGGACATTTTTAATTGGCCCTGATCGGCGCCTGATTAGAAAAATCTTCCTGCATCACTATTTGTTGACGCAGACAAGACGCAGAGTATTTCTTGGACATATACTTGATATATACCTTTATTCAACCAATCTGGGTCCTTCATGTCGACACCGGCATGGTTCAACCGAGATTGAGTAGGCATGGACTCGAACTAAACTCACATGCGCAACTAGAATGAACCTGTGTTCACTCAGTCTCTTGCGGATCGGATTAGAAGCAGCTGGGGCTCTATGAGGATATTTACGAGAGGTTAAGATAAGGATTATGATTGTATCTATAGGAGCAAAGATTCAACAGGAATGAACTCTGGCGCGACTTGCGACTACTGGAAGTGGGCCAAACACCCGTTCAAAATTTCGACTGAATGAGTTGGTTAGTCTGCTAATTGTACCTCGAAAGACGTGTTGAGATGATCCGTTATTGTTACCGGATTTTTTGGCTGACAGTTAAGATGCATATTCAATGCATACATTGCCGGCATTGGCTTTATCGAAGAGTTTGTACACTGTTGCAAGACATCACTGGCGTGGAGGCTGTTCATGGGGTGAGGGATATGAACGTTGTACTGTGGTTCTGACCTGACAACTATTTTATGAATAGCTGGGTTTAAATTTGATATGATGTGCGTCTTTCCACAACTCATGAGTGGTATTCCAGAATCTCTTCAGCAAGAAATCACAAAATTTATGAGTGAAGGCGTCTTCAACCTCATGTTGCATTAACGCGGGGAGCTGTGCATCGACGCAGTCAATTGACACAGAGCAACTGAAGGCCTTATCGAGCCTCGCAGCGCAGTATTCCGAGTTTGCAGAATCATGAGTGTTGAAGGAACGAATATAAATTGTTTGAGAATGAGCAGTGGCAACGCTGCACTGGTTGTGTCATTAATGCGAGCGCAGTAGGGACCAGAGACTGAACTAATGACCAAGGTGTGCAAAGGCACAAAATGACCCCAGCTGTTAAACTGTGGAAAAGCTTGTGTGAGCTGTTGAGCCTGGCACGGATGGCCCCGGAGTTGAAGTCTTTTGGTTGCATCTATCGCGGTATTGGACGCTCGTAATAGCGTATGTTTGTCAGTTTGGTTAATTTTGTGGCCCATGCATGCTGAAGTTGACCGGAAGATTATTTCGTGCCTTGGTCGAGGTGGAAAATAGGTCGTTGTGGTAAGCATGCACTGCAGGAGATCTATTAACGTGGTTCGGTGCCTTGATCTTAAAATCCACCTTTTGATATGTCAATACAACTGACGTAGGGCGCTGTCAATCGGCGCACGGGCTGACGCAGAGTGGTGGTTACACAGCTCAGAAGTATTGCAGGGGCAGTCAGTAGGCCTGTTACGCTAACCTAGACTCACAAAGGATGTATTATAGCGGTTTGGGGCCGAGAAATCCGAAAGGAAACCATTTGAGGATAATCCAACCAGCAATACAATTGCACAGCTTGAATTATTTCAACATAATTTCGATGGGTTCACATCCCTGGAGACATCAGATAGTAGCACAATGTCGAACAAAATTGGTCTACAGAAAGGCAGAGCACTCGCGTGTTTGACTATAGAAGGTTTTCTCAGCATTTGAAAACAGAAGACATCGCAAGTATGTCCAAGTAAAATAGACTGGTTACGAGTCTACAAGTAAGAGACGAGACTGGAGCAGTGTAGAATGGTCTCCCAAAGGTTGTGCAGAGCGAAACCGAGGAACGCAGCATCGGCGCAGACCATGGCGCAGACCGGTGCATTGGCGACGCAGACAAAGTTGAAATTGACGTTAAACTGACGCATGCATCTCACATTGACGCTGTGTCACGACGCAGTACCGGCGCTAACTGACGCGAACCAAAAGCAGGACTGACGCTGCAAGAGGCGCGATTGACGCTGACTGGCGCAAACTTGACGCTGAACTTTGACGCATGCGTCAGTTGTGACGCATGTGACTGCGTCACATTGACGCAGACTGACGCATGACTGACGCCGCACGCAGTCTAGTCAACAACTTTTAACGACCTCAACGGTGACTATCCGTCTATGTTGTGGTTGTAACCAATGTACAAATGACCCTACTAGATGCCTACGGGATATCAGGGGTCAACTTCCACAGCAAAGGTGAGTTCAAAAGTTGACGCAAACTGAACTGACGCAGACTGACGCTGCATGCGTCAAACGTCAGTGCAGCGTCAAAATCACTTTGCCCGTTTTGGCCGCCTCAAAAACCATGGGAAATTTTAAATAATTCGGACAAAACTCACTTTGGGGCCCTATTTTGAGATTCAACCTCCAAAGGAGTATTCACCGGTCCTCGCTCGCTGAACCACCCAGCCACGTGACATACAAATAAGGCAATTTATCACGTGTGCTATAATCTTTCCTGCTCAGAATGCGTTTTTGAGTCCACAAACCACTAAAAAAGCCAGAAGGGTAAACATTCCTTCTGCGATGTTCTAAATGGCAAAATATCCACTTTACCTCATGACCAAACAGAGCCACAACGTCCTTCCAGATTGGGATGAACCTCGTTGAAACTTATCAATATGGCCGGAGATGAGGTCTTGGGGGGCAGACCATAGTCAGAGACAATTTAGATGCATTTCTGGTCTGCCCTGACGCCTCTGGAGCCATAAAATCAATGGCTCCCAGAAATTTTTCAAGGCCTGACGGCCGAACCAACCACCCAGCATCCGGTCCGGCAATCACAGATCGGCTACCCCTTGCCCAAAATCGACTGTACGCAGGCCTCTTCTCACCTCATGTAGAGACGTACTATAGCTCCGTGAGAACCGCGCGCTCGAATCAGGCCCATTTGGCGCCAGCGCTGGTTCGTGCCATTCTGTGTGCCATAGAACTGAATTGCTGAAAGTTCCATGATTGTCTTCTAATCGATGGAACACTAACGCCCCCAAAATCGACTGTACGCAGGCCTCCTCTCACCTCATGTAGAGACGTACTATAGCTCCGTGAGAACCGCGCGCTCGAACCAGGCCCATTTGGCGCCAGCGCTGGTTCGTACCATTCTGTGTGCCATAGAACTGAATTGCTGCAAGTTCCACGACTGTCTTCTAATCGATGGAATACTAACGCCTGTGTTAGTATACATTGTGCGCTTACGGCACCGGGTAGGCTTAGATGTTTCAGGCAGCATTCGAAGTACTACTGGTCGGCGAGCAAGCAATTGGAAAGAGTGGCTGCTGAGCTGATTTCCCCCACATTGAACAGGTTAATCCAATAAATAATCGACGCCGGATGTATTTCTCATGCGCGAGAACCGCACGGTCGACATTTGGCGCGAGCGCTTGAACATAGTTCATCAGCTGTAAGTCCCTTGATTGTCTTCTGGAGTGGGTATAGAAGGCTCACCTATCTATGGACTGGACCTTCATTGGCAACGTGTACCACACGCTGTCTCACGTACTCGTCACGGTCATTTTTGGAACTGCGGCATATTTCAGGCGCCTAACATGTTGTAAAAGTCGTGATTGTCGGCAGTCATAAGGCCCATCTCGAAGGAGTTCTGTTCCTGACGTTGAAGGGTCACGGCGTTTAAAAGGCACAGCACTTTGACTTCCTCCACCAACATATTCTCTGTTCAGCGGGCGACTTTCGACTTTAACCCACCCCCCTCGCCAGACAGTCTAAATGCACAAGTTTCGCACGCCGAATCCCCTGGCTACCTACAAAGTTTTTCTCCATTGCGTACGGCTATGAGCGATTGCTGAATGTTATCAGACCTACGCAGAAGGATTACCACGGAATGCCGATACTTCGCCCTCCGAAGGAATTGAGAGCGCTGCAATTGCGTATGCGAAACGAGTGCTGAAGGACATCTCCCCGGATTCGGACATCGAGTACACGAGTGGGTATCGGAAAGGCGATATGACATATGCGTATGTCCGGCAGACACACGTGAGCGACTCGTCTACTAATATTAATGAATGCATTGACCAGTATCTACCCTGCAGCAGGCTAACATAATCCCGTTTGCCCCGGCAAATATTGCTTGGAAGAACGACCGCGTTGTAGCATTTGGCCACTCATTTGAGAACCTGTCTGGTTGGCGACTCATCGCTCGATCCCTCACACTTCTCATGAATTCCGTAGATGATTCTGATTCTGTTGCAACAAATGCTGCGTCAATAGACAGTACCGCTGCCATTCCACTGGCTGAGCGACACGCGATCGGTACACACAATGGCCACCCACCTACAGTGGAATATTTCAAGAAGCCCGATGGCCATCTTGCACTTGTCCACGTAATTCGAATCCAGAAGGACGATGCTCAGACCTGGCACGAGACGTTCATAGACGCCCATTCAGGAGAGCTTTTATTCCTGAACGATTTCGTTTCTCATTCTTCGGTAGGTACTTTCGATGGCTTGTTCGCGACGGAACCTGACAATGGCAGCAGTATACAGTTCTTCCCATTCCCGGGGCCGCAAGGCCGTCCAATGGATTCAAAACTTTAACGGATCCAGCGGATACTACGGCGTCTCCGTCGGGTTGGCACACTGTCGACAGCACCACCACCGAGACTACTGAGTGAGTGGCGGTTTTCTTGACTAATCCGTACATTTCGTCATCTTTTTCCGAAGCGGAAATAATTGTACCGCCACCAAGGGTACTAAGAGCTATAAAACAACAAAACAGAGCTCTGCTACCCTAAATTTCGAATACGCTTTCAATGCTTCTACAGAGCCCACTGAAGCAACCAATCTGAAGGCTGCGTGTGTCAATGCATTCTACGTTGCGAATACCTTCCACGATTTCACTTATCGATACGGATTTACTGAGGATGCTTTCAACTTCCAAGAATACAACTTCGATCGCGGTGGCAAAGAGGGTGACGGAGTGCGGATACGTGTGGCAGCCCACCCCGACGTGACGAACACCTCCTGGTTCGTATGTAGCCCAGAGTATGTTTCTGATTACGGCCGGTTTCTTTGGGCTGAAGCATTTTTGAGCAGTGGCACGCCGGGAGATTGCGTGCTGTGTGTATAGTGATTCCAAGATAATTTAATTTCTCTGACGATTTGTGATAGGTTTTTATACGACATGACGAAGGTAAGAGCTAGTCTGACTATGGCATGCCCATCGATCCTGACCACGACTGTAGCCCAAGCGCAACTCAGCCTTCGACAATGGAATCATAATACATGAGCTGACCCACGGACTTACAGGTCGTATGACCGGTGGCGGAACTGCACGCTGCTTGTTGACCGCAGAAGCACAGGGGCTCGGCGAAGGCTGGTCCGATGCCATGGCTGAGTGTGCAAAATTGTCCGGGTTCAGCACTGATCTCTAACCCCCTTCATTCAAGTTGGGTATCCCAAAGTTCTGCACCTATCCAAGACTACGTATATGGGGCGTATGCCACCGGCGACGACGCGAAAGGGAAGCGCAGGTATCCGTACTCCACTTCAGGGTATGTTCCTTGCTATCACTATGTTTACATCTTTCCCTCATGCCATGGCGCGCTACATAGAGATAAGAATCCCCTCAGATACTCCGATGTTGAGGAGTACACGAAGAAGGGCAAGGAGGACATTCATAGTATGTTGACATTCTCTCAGGTTGAACAGACACCAGATAATTTGACAGAGATCGGGGAGATTTGGGCCAACATCCTGCACAATATTCACGCGGCCCTCGTCGAGAAATATGGATTTTCACCTCGGCCATGACGAACCCCGACGGAACCGAAGGCAACATCATGTTTCTCCATCTCTTTATCGACTCCCTGGCGTTACAGCCTGCCCAACCGACATGTAAGTCTCACTGATCCGAATCAGACCTTGGCTTGACACGAGTTCAAGTTCTATTTGCACGTCAGGCATGGCTACAAGCCGATTTTAATCGCTATAACGGTGCAAACCAGGTTCTACTCTGGAAAGCATTGCTAGTCGTGGTCTGGGTGTCGGCGCCACTGATGAGTATGTGGACGGTGCCAAGGCTTATGTTGAAAGCACCTTGGTGCCTTCCCATTCCAAGCCAATCATTGTAGAGCGTGAGACGGAACTTCCCTCGGGCATGTGTTGTATGGGCAAATTTTGTCTGTCAATCTTAACCCGCGACAATTATTACGATCTCTGGAGTTGCGCCTTTCGATTGCCCATGACAGCTGATTTTTCTGACTTGTATTTGTCCTATAGATCGTGACAGCCGATTGGAAACAGAAAGTCAAGGCAGAGCTATTAGACACGTTATCGCTCAAATCACAGGCTATCGAATTCTTCGACGGACAGGGACGCGAATCCTTGGTCATCCACAGCACATCTGAGAAGGCTCTGACCTGGGGACCATTCGACAACCAGATGACGGTGGAGCTCACGTTTTACCACGACGAACAGGAGGGCTACAATTGGTTGCCATTCAGCACAATTATAGGTGACAAGATGTCAGAAGTAAGTGATTTTCCTCTCGGCCGCGTGCTTATATCCATGTTTCAACATGACCGTAGTTTTTGGCCTACGATTTACAGACCGCTATCTCCGTGGTAAGGAACATCCCTTGAATGAGTAAGAACGTCTCATTCCACCCTCCGAACAGATTCCAATCGATGATGGTGGCCACGGCTTCCAGGACTATCAAAACACGACTTTGACTGTGAACCGGATGACGTGCGTATTCAAAAGATATGCCGAATGCTGATCCAGTATTATCTTCATCCAGGCTCTTCTAACAAACGGAAGAAGATCTGAGAGAATGAATTATGCACCTATTCCTCCTTGTTGTTGCATGTCCGCATTCATTTCCGCTGGCCTCAGTATCGAGATATCTGTACCACTCGAGTTGTTTTGAAATTGTATGCATTCAAGTACGCTAAGATGGAGTCTGGACAATGCAACACGGCGGCAAAGAGGAAAGAAAGGCATGCGTGGGAGGACAAGGAGGAAGAACTAGCATGCTGCATTTATCCTACCACTTTACCAGCGTGCCGCTACGCATAATGATTCATAAATGCAACGCAGATAATTTCATGTCGACAGACCTGCTGTGGAAGCGCTGGGAGTATAACATAAGACGTGCCGTCAAAAATGTGAGCGATGAAATCCAGGGAGCAGTGCCGGTGGTAAGTCTGAGGAGTGCTTCACTCCGTAGATGTTGTGACGGAATGGCCAGGTCAAA
The DNA here is from genome assembly GCA_029378395.1 of Mycena leptocephala. Taxonomy (NCBI): domain Eukaryota; kingdom Fungi; phylum Basidiomycota; class Agaricomycetes; order Agaricales; family Mycenaceae; genus Mycena; species Mycena leptocephala. The sequence continues at coordinate 33,349 of JARJLF010001428.1, read as the reverse complement.
TAATCAAGATTTCTGGGGGAACTCAGGGTTTCAGTGCAGTAAGAGGATTCTGGGTTAATGTGCGATGAGACACATCGCGACAGTGGAGGCTTCCTCTTCGGAAATCGTGGTTTGGGCTCAATCACTGATGCCGAGACAGTGCGGGAATCCAATCATGACTCGAGATGGAGCTCATCGAAACGCACAGATAGCATTAGTATTAGTGGTCATTATAGATTTCCCAGGGAATTCGCGGGACAGGTGAAGGCATTTATATCTCGTTTTGAGGCAGGGAAAATCAAGCGCGATTATCGACGTCATAGTCCCTCACACGGATGGTGGAGAGGGCGAGAGGGCGTGATAGGTAGCACTGTGATGGTGGAGTGGCTTCGCTGGTGGCGCTAGTGGTCGGGGGATGTCGTACGCGATGTTTGAGGGGGGGCCGGGAAGGCAGTGGGAGACGAGAGAGGGTGGCCCGGGGCGGTTACACGATCGGCGGCGCTGCGGACTATCGTCGCTGATGCGAAAACGTTTTCATGCGGCCGAGGACGAGGACGCGGACGCTGGAGTGCAGGGATGACTGCGCAGAAGGTTAGTATACTCAGAAAGGACGAGGAAGGTGAGGAGGAAGGAGGGGAAGGGCAGGATAGGTACGTTTAGAGAGAGAAGGAAAAAAGTAAAGTAAAAAGGTGTCGTATGAAAACGCACCCAGATTGTACGAAGCGCGCGTCGAGGGGCGGCCGCTCTGCCGAAGCTGTAGCAGCTGTTATTCAAAAGGGTCGGGGCGGGACGGCGTTGGCGCGCGCGTAGTGGAGAGCGTGGTGAATGCATCAAATCTGCAAAATGGAGGTCGTTAGCGTATGCTGGCTGGGTCAGGGCGCAGAGAATGGAAGGGACAGACCTTGGAAGAGGGAGGGCAAGGTGGGATGGAAGGAACCAGATGAGAAGCGAAGGCATGGGCAGACGGGCCTGCCTGGGCGGGCAGGCGCTTAGTCTTCGAGTTGGCTTCGGCACCTTAGCCTTGAGACAGAAGTAGGCGGTTAAGTGTAGCGTAGTAGCACAGTGTGGGCGAAGCGATGGGAAGTGTCAGGAAGCGAAGGGGGAGTGGCGGCGTTGGCAGGTGCAGGGCGTGGCGGCGGTGGACGGTGGGGCAGGGACCGTAAATGAGGCCTGAGGGGCTATCGTGGATGAGCTGGGTGCGGGCCGGAGACGTGCGGTTCTGGCGGAACTAGACGGCGAAGTGCTAGCGTGGATGGGCAGGATGCGGGTCAGTGTGGGATGAGCGCGGCGGCGTGGCGTCGCGTGGTGTAGTGGTGGAGTAGTGTATGGGCGGTGGTGGCGTAGCGTAAGGCGGGCGGCGGCAACGTGCAGGTGGATGGTCATGGTTTGTCGGCGTCGTGTGACGTGGGAGAGGGTGGCGCCACATGTGTGCAAACAAACGCGTCGCGTGAAGGTGGCGGCGGCAGCGGGGCGCATAGGGGCGAGCGGGAACGGTAGGGGAGGCGGATGTTAGACGCGGGGAGTAGGAGAGGCGGGCGGGCCAAGTGCGCGGGATGGATAAGTGAGTGGTTTCGGAGCGGTGGGTTGGCGGGACGACATAAGTAGGGGGAGACGCAGGGGCGGCGGGTGTAGGATGTGGGAGAGGGAGAGATTGCTAAGCGGCGTGAAGCGAGGGGTTAAGCGATTAGATCACGGCTGCGGACCGGTTAGAGCGGGTTAGGCGACGGCGGGAACGCGTGCGGGGGCGGTTAGACGAGGTTAGCAGCGGGAAGGGCGTCACTGCGTTCAGGCCCCCTGTAGGCACACCTTTGCCTACGTTCGTCTACGCTCGTCTACGTGGGTCAAAGTAGGACCTGGGATTATCCCTTGGGAGGCCAGGGCCGGTGCCGGCCAAAAATTTGGGGTTTTGGGTCCGAAACCCAGGTTCTGTTCGGCCAAAATTTGGCTCCCAGCGGCTAAAATCCTAGGTCCGGTTCGGCCAAAAAGATGGTGATTCAGGTCGGTCTGGCCGGAGTTTTGAGGGCGAAAAACACCTTAAATTGGGCTCTTTGGGTGTAAAAAGCACGCCAATTACTCAGATTGGTTGCCAAGGCTGCAAAAACCGGCCTGCCTACGTTCGGCTACGTCAGCCGACGTCACGTAGACATACTTCGCCTAAGTGTGTCTACAGCCGTAGACACACCTTGGTCCCCCCACTCATCATAACTCCAAATTTGATATATTACATGGGTATACATCCCACTATGTTCGTCTACATTGGTCTACTGCAGTAGACCAACGTAGGCACATGTAGACCAATGTAGACTCACATACACTAACAGTGTCTACATGCTGTAGGCACATGTAGGCAAACAGTTTGTCTACATGTTCTCTACGCCGGTAGACACAGTCTGTGCCTACAGGGGGTCTGAACGCAGTGAATTTGACACAAAAAGTGAAATGGCTCTCCGAGGTTGCAACTTTTTCAAGTTGCATCCAATTGAACATGACACGTTCTCAACTTGCATCCTCTTGAAGTTGCTCTTCCAAAATCGTGGTAAATTCAAGTTACTCCACATTTGAAGTTGCAACTTCCGCAAGTTGTCCAGTAATTTGAATCAGAAAAATGAAGTTGCAGTTGCAATTGAGGCGCAAGATGTGAAAACTTTTTGCACGGTATGTGTGCCATAAATGCCTTACCCACCTGAAAAAATATGCAAGTTCAAGCCCAACTGCGAGATCAAATCAATGTACGCCTCTATTTGCACTCTTGTTGAATATCATTGTTTAAATTTGCGCATCAGATCACCACCGCGGAAACAAGGGCTCATGTTCGAACAAAGCGAGCCGACTTCAGCTGTCTATCTAGGCACTGTCGATTAATTTTCATGTTAAGACTATAAAACACGCTCCAACTTTCCATAATAATAAATTTCGTTCATTCTGTGCTTCCACTTGTAATCAAGAACTATACAAAGCCAACGGGTGCCTCGGCATAAATACTAGAGCACTGTGAATTGTGAAGCGGTGCCGATTTTCCTACTATCACCCACTCAAGTCGACTCCAATTCGCACTGAGTCGACTTGGTTCGACTTAGCAGCAGGAATGCGTTCCGTTTCTCGTCGCACCTAGGGGTCGTTGTCGTCGTCGCTGTCTCGCCGTCGGACTAAACGCTCACCGTCGGACTAAAAGGACGAACCGGCGCAGAGCGAGTTATGCCAATGACTCGACTCGAGTCGGCCTAAGTGTCGACTTCGGGGGTCGGAGTTGCGAGTCGCGGTAACATTAGACAGGACCTCTAACATGACGTACAGATGATGTTTTATGGTTCGCAAATAAATTTCCCGTTGTAAATGTGTGTGAGTCTGTATACCGCTTATCCTCATAAGTAGCTGTCAAATGGTCATGCCTCCTCTGTGACCCGCACTCACCCACCTCCCCTGCATCTAATAAACTCACCTGAAACAAATGTATGGCATCCAACTTCAATCTACAATGAGGTATACAGCCTTCATGAGAATATTTTTTTATATCTAAGTAAAGGTGTGTACACATTTTTCAATGTAAAGGCATGATTGAGTCGATCAAAGAATTAAACACCTATATGAACAAATGGTATCCAGCGCTCATGCGAAACACCCTCATTCCGCAGCTTTCTCACTGCTAGCTGCAGTGCCCCCGCCGCATCACTTGCCTGGGGCCTTCTTCCACTGGCAAACAAGTGACTGTACACTACTGCAGCAACAACTGGTCCGTCCTTGTCAAGCATAGACCACATGGTGGCAATTGCTCCTTGAAATCCTGCAGCAATAAATCCTCCGCCAAGTGAAATGATTCATTGACCAGCTGGTTGTCCCCTTTGGCAGTCTGGCATGCTGCCAGGAAAACAAACTCAGCATTAGGAAGAGGCATCTGGAGGATTGCTCCCAACTCTAAAACACCTCCGTACAACTGGAGATGGCTTTTCGGTGGATCAGCGAGATTTTGGGTTCCGTGACAGGCCAAATGAGCCCAAGAGCAATTGTTCAGCTGCAACCTCACAGATTCTACAGTGGCTTCTCTCCCTGAAAGGCTTTGACACGCTCCTTGCCAACAATAGAAATAATTTTGTGATCTCTTCTTTGACTCCAGGAAGTGCCTGGCCTCCTGTAGGATTGGTGTGTGTCACTCCAACAACACCCAGTTCATAGGACACTGGCAACCTTTCTTGATTTACCCTCCACAAGTGCTCCTAAGGTTGGTGTATATGAGTGAATAAATTGATCGGATAAGTCGGCGGCATGGAGAGGTAGTCCGTTAAAGTCACCGGTGGGACACCACCATATTCGACCGGAATCAATGCCTTTCTGAAGACAGAGATTGTTTGAGAACACTATCTCCTATTTTATTTTGTGGCTTACCAATTCCAAAGTCTTGTAAATGTGTTGGACATATTGGTCCAGATCCAGGCCAAGAGCTGCTCAAAGGAGGGCATTGATCCTTCTCGTTTACCCTGAAGCCGTGATGACTCTGTGTCTCTCATTCTTATATTGCAACCATCGATTATCTCTCTAAGGGCTTTTTTTGTTGCTGCAAAGCATCTACAGTAACATCCGGGAGTGGAACATGGATAGGATCGACTGTTGGGCCAATGAGAACTATAGCATCACAGTGATCAGAATGTGAATTGAAAATGACCACTGGACCATCTTGTGATGCTTCACAGAGAGCTGCATAAGGTTTGGGTCTCAAAAGTCTTTGAGATGAGGTTTGCTCCGTAACTCTCCAAGGAATTCATTCCTTTGAGAGGCAATACTTTTGGGGTTTCACTGGCTCCACTGTAAAGCTGAGAAGAAAGTAGTTGCAGTTTGTCAGCATCAGCTTGTGGAAGAAAGTCAAGATTGGCTTTGAGATCCAGGATTTGTTGGAATGTCGTCGCTAGCCCCTGTTCAACAAGCTCAATGCCAAGTGGGATATTCAAAATCTCAACACAGGCACGCAGAGCACTCGAGGTCACTTGTGAAATATTGATCTTTCGAATGGCATCCTGACGAACAGTCAGGGAGTTTCCTATCCACAGGATCTCTGGCAATAGCCCAAACGCTGATGAATATGCGTCTAATAACTCTGAAGGCCGGTATTTTTGTGCTAGATTTGCCCAGTTCAAGGCGGCTTCCCAAGACAATAAAGGCTTTGAGGTGCTGCTTTTGAAAGACGCTCGATAATTGTGGACTGCCGCATTTATATCTTGTGCATCCCCCAACATCTCATACTGTTCTGTGTGACCTAAAGCCAAGCTCTGCAGATATGTAGGAAGATCTGGATGCCCCTCTGGCATCTGTGCAATAGCTTCTTCATCCTTCCGAATTGAGGCTGCAAGATCTTCCAAGTCACCAGTCTTTCGATATCGATATGTCAAAGCTACTGCCCAGGTGTGAAGATATCTGGAGAGATGGATGTGTCCCAGCGGTGTTCGTGAAACAGCCATTTCAATGTTCTGCATTGACAACTTGAGGTCCGACAAGTCACCTGTCCTCTGATATCGGATTCCAAGACCTGCAGACAAGGCATGGAGATATTCAACAAAATCCGGGTGATCCTTAGGTGTCCGTGCAAGGGCTGTCTTAATCTTCTCCAATGCTGCTTCCAGATCAGCCAGCTTGCCGGTTTTTTCATAGAGATCCAACAATAATGCTCCTAAGTTCCGGAGGCGCATACGAAGATCTGGATGATCCTCAGGTGTATGTGAAATAGCACTTTCAGAGCTCTTCAGTCCCTCTTCTAGGTCTGCCAAGTCACCGGCTCTGATATATCGGAGGCTTAATGCCCCTGCCAAGGCCTGGAGAGCTACAGCAAGCTCTGGGTGTCCCTCAGGTAGCCGTGAAATAGCTGCTCGAAAATTCTGCAGTGATGAATCCAAGTCCCCTAGTTTCCCGGACCTGAGATAGCAATCCAGAAAACACCCTGCTAAACTTTGAAAATATCTGCTGAGCTCGGGGTGATCCTGAGGTGTTTCTGCCACAGCCAATTTCAGGTTGTCAAGTGCAGCTTCCAGATCACTCCAGTCACTTGTTATCCCATACCGTATTCTAAAGAACTCTGCCAAGCTCGCAAGATATGCAGGAAGACCTGGGTGACCTTCAGGTGTCTGTGCAATGGCTGCCTGACTGTTCTGCAGTGCAGCTTCAAGATCAGTCCGGTCACCGGTTCTCCTATACCGATCTGTAAAGGAGACTGCCAAACTCTGAAGATATTCAGCAAGGTCAGGATCACCCTCAACTGCCTGTGCAACAGCTGCTTTATCGTGTGTCACTGCTTGGTCCAAGTACATCAAGTCCCCTGTTCGCCTGTATTTGTCTCTGAAGGACACTGCCAAGCTCCGGAGACGGTGAGCAAGATTTGGGTCATCTGCAGACGTCTGTGCAACAGCCTCTTGAAAATTCTTTATGGCTCCCTCAAGGTCGGTCAAGTCCCCTATTCTCTGATACCGATGGATAAATGTAAGTCCGACCATATGAATGTATTCAGGAAGATCTGGGTGACCCTCTGGTGTTTGTGCAACGGCTGCTTCAAAATTTTCCAGTGCAGCATTAAGGTCCTCCAAGTTCCCTAGTCTTTGATACCTGAAGTCATGGGACTCTGCTAAGTTGAACAATCGCTCAGGAAGATCTGGATGCACGTTAGGTGTTAATGCAACTACAGCCTGATTCTTCTCCAGTGCCTCGTCAAGCTCGGCCAAGTTGCCTGTTCTATCGTAATGCTCTGTCAAAGATACTGCTAAGCTCTTGATTCGTTCGGAAAGATCTGGATGATCCTTGGGTGTCTCTGCAACAGCACGTCGATCATTCTCCACTGCTGCGTCCAAATCACCCAGGTCGCCTGTTACTCTGTGTCGTTCTCTCTGAGCCTCTGCCAAGTTTCCAAGCCGTTCAGCAAAATCTGGGTGATCTTGAGGGGTCTGTGTAACCACGAGTTGATCATTTTGCAGTGCTGCCTCAAGATCGGGCAAGCTATTTATTCTTTTATATCTCTCAAAATGGGTTTCTGCCAAGTGCTGGATGCGGTGAGCAACATCTGGATGATCCTCGGGTGTTTCAGCAATAGCTGCCTGAAGATATTCAATTGCACTGCTGAGATCCTCCAGGTTGCCTCCTTCCCCGTATCGGTCAGCAAAGGACAGTGCCAAGTTGTAGAGATATTCAGGAAGTTTTGGGTGGCCAGTGGGTGTCGCTTCCACAACCTTCTTTAGTTCCTCAAAAGTCGGTGATTCCTGTGCAAATTTTTTGAGTCTATCCATTCCAAGAGGAAACCTTCTATGACTCACTGGGTCTAGAAAGTTGTCTGACATCTCTCTGTGATCACTAGACTCTTCTGAATCCATACTATATTCCAGTTATCCAGCCAGTGTAAAGTCTAACTGAGATTTTTCTCACTATATTATGACTTGGTAGTTGCACTTGAAGGAAGGGACAAGCGGGGAGACAAATGATGGGGCTTCTCTGAGGCTCATTATATACCGTAGCAGCCAGGTTACCATCTGTTAGTGTCATCTGACATCCCAGATTAGCTATCAAATCAGCTGGTGTCTGTTCAAAACGCCTCTCACACTACAAATCTTATCACCGGCAATTCCTCCTGCCAGAGCGATTACTATGACCTCGTGTGAAGGTCAATGAACAGTCTTAATGCAGAGAAGTACTCTCTTATATGGTAAATCTTCCGAGTAGTGGTAATACAGGATTCAATATCCATGATCATGATCGGACGGGCAAGGCATAATAATTGTCTGACCGGGATCAGGTCATGAGAGGGTTCTTTTAGATCCAGGCCTTATAAGTTTGTAGTAGCCAGGTTACCATCTGTCAATGTCGATGTCATTGGTCATCCCAGATTAGCTATCACTTTCTATTTAATCTTATTCTGTAGTGAACTGTAATTGGTGGATAAGGATTGGTGATGTGTGTAGATTGCAATGCTGAGTGGGGTATCACATTACTTTCTAACCGGGTCACTCGACCATCGTCCCAGCGGGTTATTCCCTGTCACCCAACATCTAGTCGACTTAGGGCTTGTCTTGACACAAATGTCAGAATATCACTCCGAAGACGCGAAAATACTCGGCATCGAACACGGAAGTGACAAAAGGGTCAAAAGAGCCTGAAGCCCAAAAAGGCGATGGAAAAAATGACTGGAAAAGACAAAAGATTCAAAAGAGCCTGAAAACTGCTGAACAAATGGAGAACTTCAGCTGAGGCCATGCACTCTAACAGGGGATGTTCGGGAGTTTCCACTGAATTCCAAGCAAAAATGATAGAAGCACGCTTCTTGTGGGACTTTTGGTTTCACATGATCGAAGTAGCAACGGATATGCAATATGACCCCCTGCCAAATGTAGATCACGTGACACTTGCCATGCATCTTGTTTTGCAGAGCATCAGTGTTTGATTCCGGTGGGTCACTTATCTTTGTTTTCCACATCTCCAATAATAACCTGGTTGTGCCACAGCCATATGAGCCATCTGATGGCTTTTCTGCCATGCGTATTATATGGCTTGGCTTTTGGACCAATTCATTTAATGAGCATGCTTTGAATATATTCTGGCCATATACATTGTATGCCACTGTTGTTGCAACTTGCTCGATTGGGGAGGCCCAATTCTTGCTTAGATCCAATATTCTGGGCATTTTCACCATAGTAGATGGTTTGATCGTTAGGGAATTTGTTTTTGAAAGAGAACTTGACATTTGGAAGAAGGACACAAATTTCCGAGGGTGTCAAGTACCGGATACCAAAGGTGGCTGGAGAGGCCGAGGGTACAGAGGTCCGATGGACAGGAGTCGAAAACGATGAAGTCCAGCGGAGCCAGCCGGGGCTGCGCAGTAGTGCCAATGACAGTGGATAGGAAGGGGCTTGGCTTCAGCTCATGTGCTGCGCCCTTCACTACGCCCGGAGCCCGATTTCAGAGTGGAGGTCCGAAAGAGAATTCAAGAGGAGTAGGCACAATCTTAGTCAATATTCAAACTGAACTACAACTATGATACAGGGCACTATTTATAGTGGTATACAAAACTAAAGGAGATAGTAAGGTAGTCGACAACACGACCGGAGGTCCGTGATGCGATTGAGTCAGAGCATAGCCTGGCATAGCATAAGTATGTAGAGCAAGTAACCGGATCGTCCGGAAAGTGATGTGAGTCAAAAAAAACATATAGGAATGCTGTGGATGTCAATTGGCCAAGTTATGGGCCCACTTGGCCCTGGGATTGCTCCGTGGTCTGGAATCGTGACATGGCACGTGACAGGGGAAAATAGGTAAGATATCCCCAGCCATATAAGCCATTAGCCATACAGTGCGCACTGCAAAAAAGCCATCTGATGGCTCATGGCTGTTGCGCAACCTCTCTAATTTTGACTGGAAATTGTTACAATAGTTTCTTCTCGGGGTTTTGAACACATTATTATTCACTTCCGAACCTAATTGGTCAATCTTTTGGGCACTCTAATCATGCTCAGTACACAGTCTGTAACTGCCCTGTTTTTACTTTTTTGGTGGTTGAAACCTAGCCTGCACTCATAGACAATGCCTGGGAATCATAGTAGGAGGAAAATTTGAGTGGACAGCTTACTGACGAGGTCAACAATAAAAGGAAGTAACTTACTGCTCTCGAAGTCAATCCTTGATTTGTGGTACCAGCGTGAAATTTAAGATATAAACAGACTGAGGCCAGGGGGTGAGCTGTGTCTATTGTAGAGCAATGGATGAATTCATGCTTTATCTCCAAATGGCCGAATAATGGTTTGCAGCGCGAAAAAGGTAGGTGGAAGCCTTCAGCACCAATGGTAGAAGGGGGACCGTAAGATACAGGTGGAGCTAGAATGAAGCTAATTGCAGATTTGGGGCCAAAGGACAATACGTATGAGTACTGTGATAAGGACTGCGGTATCGCTATTGAAAGGTAAGGTGAGTTGAGGGCAACTTCGTTCGTCCTCTAGTGGGAAACATATAGTCGAATGATAGAGAGGAAGGTTGGTGCGCAAATTTCCTTTGCATGGGTGTGATGGGTGAATGGGGGGGAGGGGGGTATATTATACTCGCACAGTCCACAAGCTGAACAGCGAGTTTACGGAAGACAAACATGTAGTACTGGTGATTCATGGAGCCCTTTGGTCTCCTGGGTGGGGGTAAGTGTGGTGGACCTGCTGTCAGCCAACGAAGGTAGCGACTGTGAACTAAACCTAGTTCCCTGTACTATGTACTAGAACTCTTAATACATTGCCCTGCCTGCTTTCCCTAGTGCACTATTCCCCCTTAGAGCCAGCACTGGATGTGCAAGTGCTGTCGCACAGACAATGGCACCAACATTGTTTGATAAGTGAGAGTTGGGAGTACCTCTTCGTATTGAGTGAGACTTGTACAGTGAGTGGGGAAGATACCCTGGATGCTACTGACTACTCCTAGCTAAATGTGCTCCCTTTTGTACCTCCTCAGTGACTTCCCGCATTTCCAGAGGCGCCATGTGGGTCGCAGGTGTTTCCAGGGTGCAAGAAATGTCGTGGGGCATTTTGGGGTGCATATATGGCAGGGGACAAGATGTCTCTGCTGGGGAGACCAGTTGTATGTGGTTTAGTAAGAGGCGTAGTGAGGCCGAACAATTTCGAGATTTGTTTGGAGCTCCAGGCACAGCCAGAGGGTTGTATCTGAGAGACAAGTTGTCTCCCTCGGTTAGTTGATGTGTTGTATGAAGTGAAGGGGAGGCAGTGGTTGGGATAATCTGCACCTCGTCTGATGGACTGCTGTCTGGCACGGGCTAGATCTGCGTGATGTGAGAGAGCTCATCTTCATCTGTGTGGGAGGTGTGGACCTATGTATCTCATCCCAGGAACTGGCACCGGTCCCTGGTTTGGCCTTTTGACCTGATTTTGAACAGTTGGTCGACATTATTCAGTGCAAGGGTCTTCTAGATAAATTGTGTGCAACCCGATTTTGAAGAGTTGGTCGACATTGTTCTGTGCAAGAGTTTCCTAGATAAATTGTGTATGACCCAAATTTGAACAGTTGGTCGACATTATTCAGTTCTCCTAGATTGTGTGCGACCTGATTTTGAACAGTTGGTCAACATTATTCAGTGCAAGGGTCTCCTGAATAGATTGTGTGCAACCCGATTTTGAACAGCATTGAAAGCAGGCAAACCGAGTGAACCTGGCCCAAAGGCCACATTCCTGTCTGGATGGCACTCTGAGACCTTTTTGAAAAATGTCTGTGGAGGGGCAATCCTTACCCACCCCTAGTTAGAGTGAGCTTAGGGTCAAATTTCACCCTCAACAGCCATTTATATAATGCTTGACAAGGCCTAAATAAACTCATGCACCCCTCTTTTTCTTCCTTCTCTCATCACAGCCTTTCTGGGCATTTTTTATTCAAATGGTTGATCAGATAGATTGACGCTCCACTACTCAATTGCCCAGAAACACGCAACCATGAGGAACTCCACTGTTAAGGTTGGGCTGATGTCTCACCAACCACTTGGCCGTTTTCCTTGATTCTGGCACCATTGGAAAACAGCTGAAGAGCTCTATCTAACCCAAGTGATTACATCACCTGAGGGAGGGAGGGATAACCCTATGTTAGGGTTTAGGTACTGTACAACATTGCACAGATGAGGGAGACAGGCTAGTCTGTCTATAGACATTGACTGCAGGTGTCCAGTTCTAGTGAGGTGAGAGAGCACCAGCACAGCCTCCAGAAATGTGTGCCACTGCTGCCAAGGACTGATGGGATCAAAACATTTTGTACGTAGGAAGTGATTGTAATGGTCAGATCTAGCTCTCTGAATTCTTTCAGGTTTTTCTGAATCTTTGACATATAAAAGTGTCTGAAACCGCTAATCGCAAACTTCATATCTACCTCCCTCAATTTCTTCGAAAATTTTCTGACACTTTTTGCCTACCTGTTCATCTCAGAAAGCCAAAAAGCACAGCCACTGGTTCGGAAGTTCGGAAGACACAGCCACATCCGGACTCAGAGTTCTGAATCCCGCGGAAGATATATAGGCACGGCTCGTCCAACCTTTCCTTGCACTTTTTCGCTCATTTCTTCGTTAATACATTGCCCAAACCTCTTTGCCATCTGCGAATGAGTGAGCGATGGTGCTTTGCGGCGATAGCGGAAGCAAAGTTTCGGGTAATGTCACGGATCACTCACGCTAAATTTGTGAAATTCCCACCAAACCAAACATTATTAACAACTAACTCCAGAGCAACTGGGTATGCAAATTGGAGCTCAATAGTGCCAGGTAGCCAAAGCCAACCTGTGCCTACGGACGTAGACACAGGTAGTCAGACATAGTCACGGAGCAGTCAGAGGTAGGAAAGGGGGCCACAACGTAGTCGCATGTAGTCCAATGTCCATGCCACTACGTCCGTAGTCACACCCTCTGACTACGGGGGGGATCATCACAGTGATTCACGGAACGTGTGGGGAGAACTGGGGTGGACGGTATGGAACGCCGCCAGGGTGCGTTCTGCAGGGTTCGGAGACTCGCAGTGTAAGAGTGTCTTTTCTCCGAATCTCAGTAAGAAGCAAGCTACTGACAGTAATTGAACAGTAAGGTCATGACAGAACGAGCGCGGGAAAAAGCTACCTAATCAAATGGACGTCTCCTGAAGCACGTGAGGCACCGCAGGTCTCGATCTTTTCTCCTGAACGTCCCAACTATTTATCTCAGAACTACCAGCACTCGCTCGCTCGAAAGTCCGCGAGAACGCCCAATATAACACGCCGCAAGTAAGCCCTTCGCATTTTTGCGATGAGGAGACTGATTCGAACTGTTACATTGTCATTGGATAGTGTTTTTCTGGTCTTGGCTTGGCCTGCAAGTCATGGCTTTGGCCCGGCTTTGTCTGGCTATGGCCTGGAGAAATTCCAGGCGAGGCCAAAATCCAAGCCAAAGCCACCCCTCGCTTTGGCCTACCACCACTCGCTCGCTCGAAAGACCTATAACACGCTGCAAGTAAGCCCTTCGCATTTTCGCGATGAGGAGACTGATCCGAGCAAGCTGGCAGCGACATGGACTCGACATCTTTGCTACCCCGCTTTCCGCAGGAACTTATCGACGGGATTCTCAAACACATCTCAGATGAAGCCACTCTTCGCTCGTGCGCCCTCGTCTGCTGGGCATTTCTTCCCACTTCCCAGGCCTCCATTTTCTCGACGGTGGAGCTCACCCCACGAAATTCTCGAGTCGCTTCTTCTCCTTGTGAGCGGCTACATAGTGTTCTACGCGAATCTCCGCATCTTAATGGTTACATCCGGACTCTCAAAATTTTGGAGTCGGCCAAGCCTGGTACCTGGTGGACACCCAATGAGGGCCTTGTGGCGGTCCTACGGACTCTAAACTCTGTTCGCTTCGTTGTCTTGTCGGTTCGCCACTGGCGGATGCAGCCGAAGCTGGTCAAGACCGCCATACGCGACTTCTGTCAGACGTCGAGTCTTGTGTCTCTCATGATGATTGTTGTTCCCCGCGAGGATGAGGATGTATCCATTCATCCGCGAATGAAAACATTCGTAATTGGCGATATGGACCATACCTCCCTCGGTCTCATCACCCGATGGCTCGGCCCCGGCCACTGCCTGTCCAATTTACAGAGCTTTACCTTCACTTGGAATCAAACCAATGCATCGCACCTCCAAACGATGATCAACGCCATGCCAACTCTCCATGAACTGAATGTCATATCTGAAACATGTACGTCCTCCTTGCTTTCGTATCATTCATTGACCCTGACTGGCTGATCCTAGTACACGACTTTTCGAACGCATTTGCTCTAGCGAAGTTGAAGACGATTCGCGTCGTGAGGATTACCATTGATACCCGTCTCAGTCACTCCCGACTCAATGTACCATGGCTCGCACGAATCCTGGAGTCGTGTCCGAACACTTTGACTCAACTGTGCATTCATATGAAAATGTGGCTGATAGGCAGCATTTACAACTCGGTGATCGATTGGGAGCCACTTCGCAATGTTGTCACCACAGAGACATTCCCTGCCCTGGCAAATTTTCAACTCGGGCTGGAATGCATCGAGGCGAGAGGGGAGACAGTTGTCCAGTTAACACAAGGCCTTGTTGATGCTGCCCGAGACAAGTTCCAGCACCTTCAGAATCAAGGGATTCTCGATTGCGCGGTGATGAAGTGGATACCTAAAGCCTGATCGAAGTTTTTATCTAGGAAATATTATCATGTATAGGTTTCACAAGTTTTTTTTTACAGTTGGTTCGCCTATACGTGTGTACGATGTTTATGCCTCCATTTCACCGTATCTCTGCCGCCGATTGCGAACGCGTGCAATCCGTAAATTTTCCGCTCTACGCCCATTTTTATTCATGTTCGGCCTCGAGTATTGCTCTTCCTCTCGACATTTTGAGCGTTCGGTGTGTTTTAAAATCTGAAGTCGGCTGATGCGGCTGTCGCGACACTTCGCGCCGCTTTTTCACCGCGCACTCGATTCTGCAACTGGAAATCTGACCAAGGCACCAGTGTCTTACTTACCAGGTATTTCTTTCGAAAATGTGAATGCGACGCCATCTTTATATGTTATATTCCCCAGAGACTCGTAATGGCTGCTGCAAATGCACGCTCTTTGACCGACCCCCAAGAACCGTCCATTCGCCACAACCTGAGATTCTACTTCTATCGAACGACAACATTTGCTCGCCGTTGTACAGTATATAATGCTCTCAGCCCCGCCTCTATCTCGGACCTGCAACAGATGGATTCTGTCGCCACTGCCGGACTCACGTATTGCACGAGTAGTTCTCGCACTTTGAATCCCCGTTACCGCCTTGAAAGCAAAACAGGTTCCCGCTGAAGTCTTTTCCGAAATTTGGAAACAGATAAGTCCGGGCCTGCCTGCCTGCCTGCCGTGCCATGCAGTAGAACAGAATAGATTATTGCCTATGCACTGTGGAATCCCCTTAGTAATCGATTTGTCAAGGCCCGAGGCATTTAGTGAATTGGGGGCGATATCACTCTCTTTACAAAATTAAGCCTGTCTGTCTGTCCGAAGCCATATCTCCATATGTACTTTCCGATCACCAGGATCAAGCTTTATGGTCATTATGCGGTCAGCTGACAGAAGCAAATCGCGAAGCGCCGGCGAGCGCTTGTTTTTTATCGTGCAAGGTGATTTTGACTGTTATATCTCCCCCAATTCACTAAATGCCTGCTCGCCGGCAAAGTACAGGGTTAGGGTCCTCGAAAATGCGGCTTGTACTGGGACGAAGAGCCTGACCAAAACATAATCGATGATTCATCCCAGAGATCATTATCGTACGTGCATCGGTGAAACACGGAAACTGATGATGTATTTGGCAGATGACATTCAAACCCGGGGCTGAACAGGGCCGAGTAACGTTTGGTGCTGAGGCCTCATTGACTTGGACGAGGCGGAAAAAGTCATGGCCGCCCAGCGGCGCCCGCGTGCGGCGGCGCTCAGTATGAGTGCCGCCTTGGGTGCAGTGGCGCTGGGCGCGGTTGGGATGGTAGCAGGTGATGTAGTTCATTTTACTTTTTTGTGGTAGGGATGGCGCAGGGGATGGAGGTACTGGGGATGTAGGAGGGGAGGGACGGGCAGGGACGGGACGAGGGATATACTACGTTCTACTTCGGACTCTGACTCCGACTCAGATAATAATTCATACTCATACCAACGCGAGAACGAAGCTTCTTCCCACCAATCACATAATTGAGCTATTATCAGCGACTGCCTAGTGGGCCACTCTAGGTAGTGGGCCATTTGCATAATACCAGGCAGTGCAATGCAACAAGTCGGAATGTGAGACCTATGGCACGGTATGTGACCTATGAGGACTCCGTACGTCAAATTTGGAGGCAAATGATGGCGGCGATCAAAAGCAGTGCGTCATTATAATGGCGGCAGCGGGCGTGTGAACATCATTTCTTATCTCCGAGCACCCCTTTGCGCTTTCTCCTGCGGATTTCTCCACCAATTCTTCACCGATCCACAAGATCTGGGGCTCGTTCTCATCGCCTGATCTTCGGGAATGACATATGGCCATCGCATACATCAAAACCTCTCTGTCTCGTCTCCTGGAACCTCACGAAAGACCTCTATCTGATCTCCAGTAGTCCACTACGGCAGCTGCTATAGTGACCCACCCATGGAAATTAAGCCCCTAGAACTTTGTAAGTCCATTTGCAATACGCAGTATTGTTTCCTCCCCCGGCGGTGGGCTTTCACCGGCTCGACTTTCTGGTCACGGTGGGTACATGTCAAAACCCACGAATTCCATTAGCGCGTATAGACGAACTTTTTTGGAGGGGTTATTGGTGTGTAGAGGCCGTACTATGCTGATTAGTATATTCCAATACATCGTATGTAGCCATATGTACCCTCTTTTCGGGCAAAAATTCCGTCTGTGCTTTGTAGAGCGCCCCATTCAATCCAAACTCCGATTTCACCCTTCAGCATTGGCTTCAAGGCAAATGCTTACACCGCTGAAATACCTTGGATTCACATGTTGGGTGTATATAATGGTGGGCTCATAGTACATTGCTAATTTGAGATACATTTGGGTGGCCAGAACGAGTCCAAACCAGCGATTTAAGGCAATGGCCCACTGCCCCGTTTTTTCTATTTTGGGAAAGTGCCAAAAGAAAAATTCGGCAGGTCCGGAAACCATCATGTAAATTCGCGGAAAAATTATCCATTCACTCATAGGATCCGTACCTTCCTTCATGTGCCCGTATATTTTTATCCACACCAATCCATCTGTCCTCACAAGGTCAAAACCGCTAAGGTGGCCCAGTACCCAGTCGCTGATAATACGACAAGTTTCAAGCTCTCAGCTCACTAATTTTTCCGAGATCGACCAGAATCCAACCTGTGGTTCAGCAGCACAAGTGCAAACCGGCCGGATTAAATCCCTACCGTAATATAGTCAAGGTAAACGAAAATGTTGAAAAGCTCCCCCCCAACATCCGTTCGCTCCACCGAGAAATTTAAATACGCATCTTTTTTTATCTTCAACGGGAAGTTTCCATCTGGGCCTATCGCAAAATTGTCTTTCAGGAACAAGGAAGCGAGCCACTCACCTAAGAGTACCGCCCTACGGCTATGGTGAAATCAAACAGCTGGGCGTCACGAAATAGGATCGGTTATACAAGGCTTCAACGCAGAATATACTTGCACGCACCGCATCTGCCATCAGTTGCTCTTCTTTCGCACGTCTGAACGCAGCTCCGCACATACGTATCCAAGACTCGTCCTATTCTCACCCAAAGTCTCTAGTTAACACCTTCTATCGCAGCTATGCACGCTGAATTGAATGCCATAAATTTGCTCAAATATGACAAGGATCCCCGTCCACGGGCAGAATACGCAGGGGAAGGTAAACGGATCCTGTCCATCGATACAGTGAATCTATCCATTCAAACCTGATGTTACTAGTGCTAAACATTCGCCGTGTATGGAGGAGCTCACGAGTTTCCTCGCCCCCAAGGTATCGCTTCCCGCTGTGTTTCTGCTAGCCAATCGCGCTGCGGGGTCCTTTCAATGTGTTTGAATCGTTAGCGGCGCCCCTGGGAACGATAATTGGGAGAACCAAGTACGACTGGGCCGGCGGTCACGAAGAAGATGAACAGCACGGCGAGAAGTGCTGGGACTTTTGCATTAAACATCGCTAGAGAGTGAGAAAGGTCGATGAGCACCCTGGTATTATTAGTAGTTACCAGCGGCGACCGTCTGGCATGCTGATCCTCCGTAAGTTATGTAGGACGGCGCCCGTCCAACATCTGTGTCGGGTGTCCATTGTCAGGGGCATCTCTTGGACATCGAAGCTGGGATTGAATGTAAGGGGTTTATCACGAAGAAAGCGATAGACCTACCATCTCTTGATTAGCAAGAATAATATTAATGTTTATCGGACATTAGTTGGCGGCTTGCCAGATCTCGGATTGAATGTAAAATAGAATTCGTAAATGTAGGATATCTGACTGACAAAGTCCAAGTAAAAAATAGGTGCAAGAATGGTCAGTCAAGGCTTGGCGCTGAGCGGCGATACGTATCAGCTCACTCAGGGAAAAAAACTAGCCGAGAAGCATGGACTCTTTGTTGGGGAGCAAGACTCGGGTGACAGCTTCCACAATCGACCCATGTACCTGAGTACGACAATGCGCCATCCGTAGGCCGACTCCCGGCGGAATTTCGATGAGAGTTGCGTGCGGAAAAAATCGTGAACATGGCAACGCGGACGTATATAACGCTCGGAACGCCGAGGGACACCTCACAAAGGGTGAGCGTGCGCGACCTAAATGATCTTGAAGAAATTCTGCGCCATTGGTGTGACACGTCACATCCGTGACCACGACGATCTGGCAGGACGCAGAAGCCAAGGACAGCGGCAGCGCTGCCAGAATGACGAGGATTGGGTGCCGCACACCCGCACCCGGAGTGAACAGAGACAGTGGGGAATGGTAAAGAAGATAATATGCATTGAGGTGACGGCGGGAAGGTGTTACGCGCTGTAATAAAAATGGATGAGTACTCAAGATCGAAGTGGGCTCGAGACGAAGGGAACATACCGGACAGTAACACCGGGGTTCACCCGTCATACCCGCACCCATGGGTCCCTGCCCCGACTCTACGGCGCGTAGGCCTTCACGCACTGACCCACCGCAATCCACGGCCATATGCGCGGACGGGCTGGGATTCGCAGGCGACGCGCGGCGGAACGTTGGCGAAATCGAGCGGAAGAGCGCGTGCCGGAGCGGCTTGTGTACCAGGCACGTTAAAGGCATGATGGTGCGCGGGACGCAAAGACAGGATCGAAATCGATGTCATGGAAATGGAGGAGCGTACGGAGCGCGGATGGCGCGTTGGCTGAGTGGAACACGAATCGTCGAAGGAAAAGGGGGATTTTGAGTGTGCAGGCGGCATGGAGGAGCCTGAGGGCCCCGCACCGCGCGGACAGATATTCTGGGCAGCAAAGGGACCCCGCGCGAAGCGAGACATAGCTCCTCCTCCAGGGTACCCGCCGAAATAGCACCACCGCCAACGACGAGCGCCAGATCGCCAGACGCGCACTAGACGGACCGGAGAGGGCGGAGAGCCTGCATAAGATTCGACGTAGACCGAGGTGGATTGTATTCCGGCGCTGTCCAGAAGGCGCAGAATGCTGGCGGGATCCAGCGGGGGATTAACCGCCCGACTTCACATTGCGTCAGCCAAGAAAATGAAGGGAGCGCGCAAAGATACACACCAGGGAACATACAACCAGCCAAATTCGCAGCGCGCATGCCTTTGCTGCAGAAGCGAGAGGTACAATGAAACGGTGTGTCAATCTAAATGTCGTACAGATAAGGACACTAGAAGGAAAAAAACCGCAAAACATCACACCGGGAGTATGACAGGTATCCGTGATGAGATGTACAGAGCCAAAGCAGCTTAGACCCTAGGGACAGAGTCGACTATGTCGCACAGAGAAGGAAGACGGTCCGACGACACTCATGTCATCCACGAGAATTGAAACTTTGAAAGGCATTTCCCGCCGATCTTACGGGTTCACGGGCGGGCGGAGGGGACGGCAGAGTTGCAAGAGATGCGGCTCGAGCACGGTGTTGCATTCTGAGTGACAAGTCGAGGAGTAGAGAGCAAGGCAGAAGGAAGAAGGGCGGTTTGATCACCGCGAACACGTGATGCGTCGCGTCGCGAGATCGAAAGAAACACGACCAAAGTTCAAAATATCCCTGGCTGTTTTTGCGAGTGTATCACTTCGTTGGACCACGAAGAATTCTAGGTAATCGGTGTAATGCGAAGCTACAACAATCACAAAGATATAATACATAAACTGGTTGAGGCACTGGCTGAAGCACGTTCGCAGCCTTGGCAGAGAATAGTGATGTTCTGGCTTTGGCTTGGCCTGAAAGCCATGGCTTTGGCCCGGCTTTGGGTGGCTTTGGCTCGCTGAAATCTCAGGCCAGGCCAAAACATTTGGCCTTGGCTTGGCTTGGCCTGGCTTTGGCCTAGGCCATGGCTTTTCCATCAAGTTTATACTTGCGCGAGAAAAAAGGTGTGGAGTATTCAAATAAAGCTTTATGAAAGTTAGAGAGGTTCTAAAGACTTCATTAGCATTTTGGGATCTACCAAAACTCCGAACAGATCTTCCAGAATGGATATTAAAATTTTTGTTTTGTCGAAATTAGATCTTCCACGGCCGTGTGAGTGCAAATCTGTGATATGATACTTAAAACGCAGCTCCGAATGGGGGTGCAATGGGTGAAATGACCTCTATAGACTCGATGTAAGTATTTTTGTCAACATTTTTTCGACCATGTTGCTGCACACAGAGGGAGTCCAGAAGCCTTGGCTTTTTGGCCCGGCTTTGGCCTGAGAGATGGCCAGGCTAGGCCAAAAGCCATGCCAGGCAAAAATTTTGGCTTGGCTTTGGCCTTGGTACCAAAGCCAAAAAGCCATGGCTTTTTGGCCTGAGGCCAAAGCCAGAACATCACTAGCAGAGAACGCGGTAAAGGGGATAACTTACACGCATCATGCAGATCCAGTCAGCATTTTTCTAATTTTTGTGAAAATGAGCTTGATAGGGCAGAGCGATGGTAGTACCGCGTGTGCCTTTTGTAAAATTGGATGGTGGCTCATTCAGCGTCTATGTACGCGTACCAGGATGAGATTCATGGCCCGCGCCGGAGCTCTCGTCGGGGAGAATGTTCCTTCAGACTTGCAAAGCCTATCTCGCAATATGTTTCACTGCTTCAAATTTAATTATCAACATTCCGGCTCACACGTATATCGCCCAACAATGGTGGCTCCCGTTAGCAATAGGATTCAATTTCGCGGACGTCATTCTTCGACAGTCCCGCTCTCACCCGATGGTTATTCGCTAGCTACACTACTTTTCCCGACGCCGTACTATTTGTAGCAGGAAATTTGCAGGACCGATGCGGGAAAGGGAGCCAAATATACTCCGCACCGTGGAGCCCGTTCAATCGGAAAATGCCTGTGCAATTAACATGGCGCTGCCGGGATTGTGGCTGTCAGCCTCAACCTATACATATTGCGTTCCATCTCGTTAGCTTGGGTATCCCAGTTTCGGTAGCGGCGTCCCGAGTGGCTAGCCTGGGATACGCAATCACGGATCGTGTCCGTCTTCCTTGATCTTCAAAATTAACCGCAGCTAAGTAGAGTGCATGAATGCTTTGGCGCATCCAACTTTACTGTGTAAACCTGCATCAACATGGAACAAGAATTTGACACGCATGAAAGGCAAAATACAACACTCACAGAATAACAGAATAGGCGAGGCTGATCCACATCGAAGGGAAATCGAAAATGATGAAATCGCATTCCCTGGTCTGAGCGATTACATTTTACTACTGAGACTGCGTGTATGCTGCTGCAGATCTCGAATATATATATCATGTTCAGTGGAATTCTTGAAACAACCTGAGGAACTATGGTGTCGTTTCTTCCCTTGGGCCATGCGTACATGTGATCCCCAAGTCGATGCTGTAGACGCTGCGCCAATAGAAACGAACATCGGTTCCTTCCATGACAATTAAACGGAACTGGCCGTGCGTCCCCCAATCCGAACACTAGATTGATCACTTTAGTTCATTATAGCTTTGTCCGCCGGTCACCGGCAGATTGTTAGAGTAGACTACTAAATGTCTGTGCTGGCCTGTGACCCAAAATTTCAGACACCAACAGTTTGCAGGACAGCCTGGCCAACGACATCTCGGAGTTGTATTGCCCTATTGATTAATTATTTGAGTCCTGGTTCCATCAATGACTGCAGGTATCTTACGAATTTCTGACAATAGCCGGGACCCTCGGGAAAAGTGCTTTTCACGACAACACGAACAGTCCTCCCGACCCATCATGCGGTTTAGATAAGTTAAATTGGGCTCATGATCATGGAGGCTTACAATGTCTGAGGAAAGTCAGTGCCGTCGTAGGCCTACCCGTGAAGTATTAGTTAGGGTAACCCTAGGCACATTCGGGGAATGTGCCAGCTGCAGCCCCGAATGTGCCGCCCGTAAGCTGAATGTGCCGGAGCCTGTGGCCTTGAATGTATGCCGGCTTTCGTCTATCCCGGTCTTACGATACTGACTTGGCGGCCTGCGCGCATCCTCGTCATTGCCGGAACGCCCATCTCGGCGAAGTCGGGCTTCCCTAACGAAACCGAGCTATCATTGCGATATCACCTTCCTCGTCACCTTCCTCTGACTTGTCCCCTGCTTCTTTTCGCAATATTGACTTGCATCCATCTTTCTTCTTTAGCGGCGGCCGCGGGCGCGACGACGACTCTCGTGGTGGGCGGGACGATTACCGCGGGGGTGGTGGCGGACGGGACTACGATGATCGCGACAGGGGCGGACAAGGAGGCGGGCGTGGCGGGTATGATAATCGGCGGTATTAGGTGCGGAGTGATGTGCGCTCAAAACGATGGCCCGCTCGAAAAACGATACACTGGCTTGTTACGTGAATTCTCTTCTATTTCCTTTTCTTTCTGTTTCCCCTTCCCTTTCTCGCTTCCTACATAGGTATCTATTTATCCTTCTTCTCTCCCCTCCTGTCGTGCGATTGGTTTTATATACGATTTATTTGCATTGATACATACATACGTATAACATGTTTGTATGTCTGGTGTATACAGATCGAATTATATATACGTACTTTTTTTTTCGGGTGGGCTAGGGTCGCGGGAATTTTATTTTTCGTACGTCGTCCGCCATTGCTGCCTGTTTGCTCCCTCACTGTTGAGCGCTCGGCCGGCAAGCGTTTACCCAACAGAGTGGGGAGTTGGATCTCATACAACAATTTTAGTGCTCGTATCATCTTGTCGAAACCGTAACGGCAGCCACAACCGGTGCACCTTCTCACTCCGCATTTCCGAATCGAGCTCGGCAAAACGGGCAACTTCCATACTATCATTACTATGGAGGAGCGGGGGTCCGAGTCGCCGATCAGCGCGACGCACGAGCACTGCATAAACGAACTACCGGTCGCTTGTGCGTTCCGTTTAGCGGGAGCGTTCCGTCGTCGAAATAATTGTATTCCGATGAGGTTTCGAGGGTTCTCTTTCGACATTCGACACTCATGTACTTCGGACTGTGACGATGCATGCTTCGCCACGGGTATATGCATCCTCCGGCGTCGAAACTGCCGACAATCTAGACGAATGTTCCTCAGGTGGTCGTCCTTTAGGTCATTTCTCACTGAAGTCGTAAGTAGAAGCTTTTATTGCCTGGGCGCTGGGGTGAGCTGACGGTGCATGCTTCACCACGGGCATATGCATCCTCCTCCTGCGTCAAAAATGCACGAATTTTCCTCGTCTGGTCTTCCTTTAGTTCATTTCTAAATCAAGCCGTAAGTGGACGTATTTATTGCCTGGGCGCTGGGTTGGACTGACGATGAATGCTTCGCCACGGGCATATTCATCCTCCTTCTACGAGAAAACTGCCGACAATCCATACGAATCTTCCTCATCTGGTCTTCCTTTAATTCATTTCTAAATCAAGCCGTAAGTGGATGTATTTATTGCCTGGGTGCTGGGTTGTACTTGTCAGTTGGTTGTTCAACTCTTTGGACTGAGTTGAACAAGGGAGTCTTGTTCCGAAATAGGATATACCGAAGAAGCCTCCGCCTCAACCTGTGAACGTCTTCGGTATATACCAAACTGCGGTCTCATGGAAACGTTGGCCTGAAGACGGCTGGACGATGATTTTTCTTTCACGGCGGAACGGAGCTAGGTTAAAAACCTATATAGATGTTGGCCAGCTGCCACAAAGTCAAAAATCCGCCATGCAATTTCAAATCTTGACCGCCATCGCATTCGTATTCAGCAAGTTCTGCAACTTCTGAAAGAGCATCCAATTGATCCTACTCCTCCCAGCCGCAATCTTTGCTAAAGCCTTGCCGGTTCGACGCCCTGAGGACGTTTCTGTGCGCAGTGCAGAGGTTAATAACATCGACCACTCATTCCCTCTGTCGCTGATCTTTTCTTGAGGCCGAAATCGAGGATCGCGTGTGCCGGATCGATTGCATCTGAAATTCCGCCATAACGCGTTCCCAGGCGAGTCGATATTTGAGAGCGCCCGTCATCTCTGGTCTGAAACGGCCCATAGTCCGACATAAATCCGCTCCAATGAGATTTCTAGTTTGCATGGCCAGTCATCCATATTCTTTCTTTTGATTATATCTCGCGACCTGCTTCATGTTCCTACTGCTGTCGTTTACCCAGATTATCCGTAATGCGCAATTTGATTATATCAGAATGAGCGCGGAAAACTTAAGTGGGCGGACTTGCTTCATATTCCTACTGCTGTCGTTTGCCCAGATTATCCGTAAGTCACAGCTTAATCATCTCTCACCACTCCGGCGTCAATCAAGAGTGAAATTTGGATCGCCACATGGCTGCCTGATACACATGCTGCCTGACAAGTTACCTTTCCACGCCAATTCCCAACATGTTCAGTGTACGCGAACAACACTCATCCTTCGAACTGTGACCATGGATACTTCACCAAAGTCCCAGCATCCTGCTTCTGCGTCAAAAATGCCGACAATCTATACGAATTTTTCTCGTCTTGTCTTCCATTAGTTCATGTCTCAATCAAGCCGTAAGTGGGCTCCCGTTACCCTAGCGAACAGATTTCCAGTTGAACGTCCGGCGTGCCGAAATTTGGCAACCGTCAGTGTGACTTGTCGGTTTCGTCCGTCCAATGCTTTGGACCGAATTGAACAAGGGAATCTTGTTACAGAATAGGATATACACCGAAGAAACATCAGACACGACCTGTAAATGGCGCGGACCGGGTTTTTCGCCTCTTTCTTATGTATCAAACTGTCGCTTGGGACCGTGTTCACGAAGGCGGCTCGATTTTCCTCAAGTCTCTTTTTGGAGCTACTTAAACATCGGAACTCGCTGAAATTCCGACCGTGGGACCATCCATTCTCGGGACTCTGGTTCACACCTTATCCGCTGAACTCATTTGCAGGACTCCCGCCAAGAGCTCCGAGGTCTATTCCAAAAATTTTGTCGGGACTCAGGAGGGTTGACAATCATCGGACCTCGGTGTTTTTGCATGCACAATGCTAACCAGGCTAAATTCTACGTGCGGAGATGCGACGGACTCGGACCGTATGGAGACCGTTCTCCGGACGACCGGGGTTGCGTAAAGCAGATCGCCGTCTCACCAAACATACATTTCGACATCGCAGTGAAGCTGGAAGCACATTGATAGGGCGTGCTCCCGGGAACGCGTAAAAACCACAGTTTTTATTCATTTTCGAACTATCTTACGGACTATGTGAGGCTTGGGAACAGAGCGTACACTCACCTCGGAGTGGTAGGCTACGCTGTTGACAGTCGAAAGTCAACGGGCCACTCGGAATAACGGCTTAACAATGACTCTAACCAAGTCAAAGTTCTGCTAATTAAACCACAACCGTTGAGCTCCGGGAAGTAGCTAAACACTACTTCTTTGAGTACTAGAAGCGAACAAGAGGAATTATTGAAGTCTTAGAGTTGGCCGCTGACGCGGAGAGCCATACAGAACTATGGAACACAACCGATACTGATAAGTACGAGTCAGCGGGCGACTCTTGCAGTCTAATGAATGCATTAGTTCAACCGCGGGAGACGACTACTAACTAAAGATGTGATATGACAGAACATGTCAGAGTCGGCGGGCGATCCTCTTAAAGGGTATATTGACTGATGAGGGTCGCCGGGCGACGTCTGACACATTGATTGATATTGTGATTGCTTCGGGGATTCTTTCCCCGGCGACTACTTGATATAAACACTACCTTTTGGAGTGGCCCGCTGACGGCAGTACCACTCCGGGCGACTTGGAATGAGATGAAGGAACTCTTTAAAAAGTACTTAACAGTCGCCCGCTGAACCAGACAGAGTCAGCGGGAGAGTTTCTGGTTAATCACGAGATGATACAAAAGTGTTACAGTTGCCTAGACAATGAGCACGCCATAGCACACCATGAAGGTGTGGCCGGGAGAACCATGTGGTGTATCTCCGGGAGGAGGACTTTATACCCACGGAAGTGAATACCTCATTTTCTATTGGTTCATAACCTCCCGGGGACCACGTTGGTCTCTGTTCCGAAAGTTCCTTTTATCTCCTTTCATGCTCCCCAGTTTGTATAAAAAGCCTAGTAAAATACTTGTAACAGTAGTAGACTATCCCCGGGAAAAGGGCAATATAGTGGACTCAGAGAATTGAACAGACAGAAATCAGTCAGATATCAGAAAGATTCGATATAGTTGGAGAAGCCTACGTGAGCTTGCAGCCGTCAGTTATAAGTGCACCGTCATCGCGAGACGCATTGCCTGCTGACCGCCGGCCGTTCAACCCTACCCTCCATTGAGAGCGTAGGTTCTAGAGTGGAAGACGCCCCGCTGAATCGGTTCACCCGTCGACGTACCCCGCATTGGTTGAGGTCGGCCGCTGACGCTGAACACTGCTGGTTTCTCGAAGTCAATTACTCCGGGCCACGCACTAGCCTTGTCGAAATCAGAATTGTCGTCCCCCGGTGACTCTGCTATAAGAATTAGCGTTCATCCACACTATTGAAAAGTGAACACATCTTGAAGGGTTTCTTAATCCTACTTCCCTGAACACACACACACGAGTATTGAGATTTGGAGTTTGTGATTGATATTAGATTTTGGATTTGTTGGGTTATAGTGATTCATTCGCTCCCGCTCACTTATTTGGATCTTTTGATTTCACGGCTGCACCCCAGTGCACCATTTCATCTGGAGCCCACCACGAGGGGTAACAGGATTGTTGTTCAGAATCAAAGATTTGTGGATCGCGACTATTTCATAGTACGAACCATCCAGCGGGAAAGATATATTCAAACGGGAATACTCGAAATCGTACACTCTTGCCAGAGTCTAAACTAAGCTAAAAACCTTACACCTGTAGAGCCTTGCTCCGGGTAAAGAGAAAGATACTACCGTTCTCAATCGAACTAGACGTGGCACCTTCGGAAGAATCCAGTGGACAAACGCACTCGAGTTGGGTCAAGCCTAAACCGAGAGTCACCCGGAACTCTTCATTAGGACGTTGCTTCACTGGTGGAAGTAGTGGTAGATCAGCAGGCAATTTGATGGTGCGTCCGTTGTACCCAATGTTGACGGCCGGGAGGGAGGGAATGATCTCCGGGTTCCACCCGCCGTCACGATGATAGAAAACCAAATCGGTCGAATTTTCAAAGACTGTATGAGCAGCTTTGAATCTCGCCTCCCACTCCACGACCCCACTCGTCGACATCTGGTTTTCAATCTCCCTTGCACGGACAACTGGGTCAATGGCAAGCCACATTTCGTGCAGTCCCTTGATAGTTCGCGGTTGTGATAACCGGAGTCGGCCGGCCTGAATCTGCAGGAAAGTTTCGCCGTTCACAATTTATCGAGACCCCCTAATCTAGTCGGAATCAAGTTGATCCACCTCATCCGAGTGTTCATCCGAGTAGGGCTCTTGATCTTCAGCTGCCTCGGGGTCGTCTTCCTGTTCAAATTCACTCCCAAAGACACTGGCTTCCTGGTCGATGTCGTGTTCTAGTCATTTCAATTATTATTGTCCGATTATTTCCATCAAGAACATACCGATTGAATTATCATCATGCAGGTTGTTCGAGTTGGGATCAAAATCCTCCTGAACCATTCTGAGACACCATCGGATAGGAATATCAAGTCGACTCACCGGAGTTGGACTTCTGTGTTCGGAGACCCGGACTTGGTGATTTGAGACATAGTCCACAGCGGAGAAAGACCCGTCAGGATGGTGAACCGAGGAATGTGTGAAGATTGAATGAGAGTGAAACCCGTAGTGAATGAAGACAGCGTCATCACGAGAGCGAAACAGGGAGGACTCAACCCCGCATGCGCGAAGATACACAGTCTCTCCACACAGAGCACACATTTGCTTCAATTGCCGGTGACGCTCAACGGCTCTTGATGCTGGTGCAAGTTGCATAGAACATGTTTGGGTGTAACATTCAACAACACCCAAGCATTGGCGGCGTAGTTCATGACCCCTCTGCCATGTGCGAGCATTTTTGGAACCACGATTCAGTGTGGTCTCTAATACCCAGTTCGTGGCGAGTTGGTTGGTGTCCCACAACTGCTGGTGTGAGACATGAGAACGGAATTCTCCGTCAGGCCAAAAATCCCAGGTAAACGCAATCAGCTTTAGTGGAGAAATGTCCGGCCTGGTGTTATGGGCTGCTGCGTGAAGCATCAGGACTGAGACAAGGGCTTTAGAGGAAAGTGGCAAACCCGGAGAGCTTGGGCGAGTCTGAGACTGCTCCCCGCCTTCTCTCTCGCCAGGTAGAATTATCGGCTGTGCTCGGGAGTGAGGTCGGTTGACGAGAGTAGAATCGGGGCCGATTCGAACCAGTCCAATCAAGTTACCTGAAATAACAGTATAAATTTATTAGCGGACACTATATCGATGAAATACACCATCTTCATCGAAGTATGGAATCAATTGCGGTTCCCTTCGCCGGGTGAGATATTCCAATATGGAGTTGAACATCCAAAAGAGTCGACTGATATTGCTGGCAACCAGACAGAATATGAGAACAATGTAGAGTAGCATAGTGGTCCAGTGGTAAGGGGCCGGGACCAAACAAGGACAACTGGAGTATCGTATTGCTTAATTTGGTTTATGCGCTTATTCTATATTTTAATAATAAATTGTGTAGCCCGCTGGCGCGGCAGGGCCCGCTATCTCGGCTCTGGCGGTTCTAATTAACAAACACTCAATTATTTCTGGTGCAAATAACCAAATTGTTCAGTGACATTCAACCATAAAAGTGTACAACAGGGTTACATATTGCGAGTGCCAGGGATTTAGGTGTTACAGGATGACATGATGAGACGGGAAGGAAAAATGAGCGGGATATTTCCACGAGGGCGTAGAAACCATCGAACGTGGAGAGCGGGGTTATGCATTCAGACCAGTAAAAATAGACATCGTCTGTTCTCAAGTTAACAGTAGAAAGATCGGTTTAAAGCACACAGATGTGCCAGGCAAGGTTGGAGGGAGTCATTGTCGTTGAAGGGGCATCCATGAACTCCCAGGTAATAGGACGAGTGTATGGAAGAGCCATTAAATATAATAGCAAGGATGATCTCGACGCGGCAAAGGGAGTAGTCGAGGCTGAGAATAGGACACAAAAAACATGTTCATCCTTCAAACGATACCCCAGAGCAGTGAATATCAAATAAAAAATCCAAGAAATTTTGGTTGAAACATAGCTAGATATACTAGGCTAATTCACGCGGAATGAGTGATAGAAAGGCATTTGTAAAAATTATACTCACCATGTGTCAAACGGGACAAGCGGGATAAATCTAGAACTTAATTTAACCAAATTCCAGCCGTGGCGGTATCGATTGGGTTGACGAGGCCAGCATCACACGTGAGAACACTGCAAACAGGCCCATTGTTAATTACCACTGAAACAGAAATGGAAAGATAATAGTTTATCGACTCACAGGCTCGCCGATGCAAGGGGAAGATAGAATGGAAGATATCTCCAGGAACCAAATGCAACCGCTCATTTGTCGTGTTGTGAGTTCAGAGTGTGCATCCGCGGGGCAGGATCGGAGAGCGAGGAGAACCGTGAGTGACCCGAGGAGGTGGGAGGGGGCGAAAGATCAGCCTACCTGGATTACCAACTCGAGGATTATGATTTCGTACTTGTTTTAATATTGGGCAAATTGGGCTCAGGCCTAAACAAAAGTCAGTCATAAACGAGGAGTAACAATTCAAAGAGGCCATTAATCGGGTGAGTGGGATACGAGAAAAAGCACTGTGCATCGAAAGTACTGTCGAGGCGATAGTCAGAACCAATGAGAGATTCACAGACGTGGGCGGCCCAGTCAAGGCCAAGCACGACATCGGTTTGCAACCCATGAGAAATATTGCACTCGACGAGGCTCAAATAGGACGAAAAACTTGGGCTAGCGGTTGCCCCTTACTCCAACGAGATTTTGATTGAACGTCGAAGACAAAGAGGATTTTTGTGATCGCTGGAAAGACACGCTAGCAGCAGGCAAGCCTTTGATATAGAGAGACATAGTGAGCTTGGACAGGCTTGAAAGCAGGTGAGGCTTTGTTGGGGAGATGGGGACGGGAAGCATATGATGTACAGGAGACTCGAGATGAGTTTAAGAACAGCGTTCTGACAGGCGACGGAAAGGAGTCGAGCATTGCTTCCAAATAAAGGTAGATTAAAAAATGACATCATGTTGTCCAAATACGGGAGTGAAAATCCGGCTTCAATCACTTTTTTGAGCTGGGTACAAAACCCACTATCAATATAGATAGCGGGAATTTCTAACATAGCTTGTCAGTTTTGGCTTTACGGTAAGGTTCGAATGAAGCCAATGCTCTCATATTTGCGTTTTGCTACGTCCATGAGAATTTATACCGCAGACTGTTTTTGACGCCCTTTGACGCTCACATTGACGCCCCCTGTCACAGTCTGGTCACATTGACGCCCAGTCACATCAATATGATTGACGCCCCCACGACATGTTGACGCCCCACTCTGTGTCGGATGCCGCCCTGTGACGCCCCTTCACTGCCGCCCTTGGCGCCTCAGTGACGCCTAACTGACGCCCAACTGACGCCACTGGCGCCTCAAAACTCGAGGTGACGCCCCAATTTAACGCCATCTATGAGATTATTGACCCTTAAATTACCTTGAGTTCTCTTTGTCTGGGCTTCACGTCGTTGCAACGGTATGTCCTACATCGATGCAAGACAAAGCAACTTGACTGAACTCAGAAACGGTTCAGATGGCGGAGGTTGAAATCCTGACTGACGCCCATTGACGCCAAGGGCGTCAGTGGCGCCACATGGCGTCACTTTCACATACCCCAGTGGATATTTCTCGCATCATCATCGAGGGCTATCTTGCTCTACTCTACACCCATCGCGATCACGCAGGCGGATTTTTCCCTCTCCTTCCTTGGCTCCATTCCAGCGAAGCGTGCGAGCATGTATTTGGGGAGGCACGACGCATCGTAAAGGACTTTTCGATGCTCAATCTTTTGTACATGATCCCGAAACTCAAAGTCAAGCTTCGATCTGCCGTTCTGCGAGCGAAGTCAGCGAATGGGAAAGCCTGCGCTGCGGGATATGCGCACACGTACTTTGATAAAACCGGCATCGACATCATCGCACTCACTACCTTTCCCACCGACGAGGAGATTCCCGACATCGCACATCAGGCCGCCGAAGAATCAGATAGTTTGATTGCGCTGTGTGGGCTGGGTCCATCTCAGATGCGCTCTGCGGCAGCACGGATGGCTCCTATTCTTCCGAGCATCAACGCCTGGTTCGAGGACGAGTCCGAAGACTTGTCCGATACAGGCTCGGACATGGACAGCATTTCGTCGGCACAGGAACTTCAGGATCTGATTGACAGGGCAGAGGATCCAACAGTCTCGAGGTCTCGCGCGCGAGGTGATCAGTTTGTCAATCTCACCTGTGCTGCCCTTGCGCTATCGGCGGACGAAATGATGAAGATGTACGTCTGTCCTCCCTATTGCGAAAGTTGCTCTGATTTTTTTTCCCCGGTACACAGTCAGAGCCTTCCTGAACCCGAAGTTGAAGTTCTGGACGAGCTAGTGGCGGAAGAGTGCGGCAGCATTAAAGCGACGCTGGATATCACTCTTCCCGTGCTCAACATCTCAGAACCAACAAAACCTTTGGTTCGCGGTACAGCAACAGCCGCAAACCTCAACTTCGACTCCCTAGTGCAGTTACGCCGTGAGCATCAACCCATTCAAGCTGCTCGTGGCGTTCGCACTCGTGGTGCAGCAGTTGATTCGGAAAAGGTCAAGGAACAATCCGTCCGACAACAACTGATTCGCAAATTCAACGAGTTGTTGAAGGAGGAACAAGACAAACCAATTGGATCGGGCCTCGAACGCAATGCGCGTTGGCGCGCTACCGCCCCGGGCGGTCGCGGGGGTAACACGGCCGGTGCTCCATCTGTGACAGGAAATTCTGCAAACGCCGTGCTCAACGCATCGGCATTGGCGAAGAAGGTATTCTACCTCTGCTATATAAATGACGGTACGGCTATCTCATTTCGCAAATTTCACAAGCCGCGAAAAAACGGGAAACGGTATTTACCAAAGCCAAAGTGCCGAACTTGAGCGAAATTGTCGGTGCTCGAGTTTCGCGCTTCCGGCCGATCCGAATCGAAGACTACGGCATCATATGGACCGCGCATGGCTTGAGAGTGGCAAGAGGTAAGTGTAACAAGTCACCGAACGAATATTTTGAATCTCATTCGACTTGAATGCAGTCTTCGCGCTACACGCCAAGGGAGGAGGTCAACACGGCGCCCACCAGCCGGTAACCGAGTCCGCCATGATCAGGGCCATTTCCTACGCTTCAATTCAAATATACGAACATTACCATGGTGCTCAATTCCGCGACATCCCGACCGAGACCGCGCAACTCCAGACCAAACAGTTTGGTCATATCCTCTCAATTGGCTTTCTCTGTCTACTCTCCACTCCTCCAAAGGTCATTGTGACTGGGTTGGAACTTTCTCAGGAGGATGCTGCGCGCTTCACAAAGCTTTCAGCCGGGCTGAAACAATTCGACGCGGCAATGAAATTGTTCCGCAAACGCGAGAAAAAAGATGACGTGGCGGAAGATGGGGCTGAGGAGTAGTAGTAGACTTAGAGACATTGTTTTCCTATCTAGAATGCTTGCACAGCACCGAAAAACGCGTAGAACACGCGAAAAAGTGAAAAAAAAAAACGGCCTGGGAAGGCTATACCAGCTCAGGCGGACAAAAATCGAAAACTTTGGAGAGGCTAGGCCCCAGACGGATAAAAATCAAAAATTTGGGCGAAATCCTGGGCGGAAAAATATGGCCAATTTGGAAAAATTTGACCTAGCCTCGAAAGGGATAATCAGAGGTCCTGTGCTACTGGCTCAGAAGCAATCAAGTATTCGGCACTACCGACACCACGTCACACTTTGCCGGGCACTGCTCTGGCGCTAACTTTGACAGATCTCTCCCACTGCACTTGAAACAAAGGTAGCCGGGCCGAACATGTTCCTCCGAGGACCGATTGGCTCAAAGCATCTAGAATTTCAACTTCTGAACACAATACCCCATTTTTCATTTGAATCTGAGACAGAATTGAATGATATGCTCAAAAGGCGAACCAAGAAAAAAAATATCATTATGGCGCTATCCGCGCCGCGTTCAGAACTTCACTGGACGAAAGGGGATGGGAGGCCGCGAAGCGGCCGACCAGTCCCTTGTGATAGATGAAAGATGGACAGATGTACAGATGCCTGTCTG